>CAUYON010119515.1:0-65164 GCA_963573935.1 Arctocebus calabarensis
ATGTTCCAGCTCCATCCATGTAAACACAAAAGAGGTAAAGTCTCCATCTTTCTTTAAGGCTGCATAGTATTCCATGGTATACCTGTACCACAATTTATTAATCCATTCGTGGGTTGATGGGCATTTGGGCTTCTTCCATGACTTAGCAATTATGAATTGGGCTGCAATAAACATTCTGGTACAAATATCTTTATTCTGATGTGATTTTTGGTCTTTAGGATATATACCCAATAGAGGAATTATAGGATCGAATGGCAGATCTATTTTTAGATCTCTAAGTATTCTCCAAATATCTTTCCAAAAGGAATATACTAGTTTGCATTCCCGCCAACAGTGTAGAAGTGTTCCCCTTTCGGTGCATCTTAGCAGGGTACTGGTGAAACTTATTAAATGTAGAGTAGCAATGTCTTTATATAGTGATCAAGAAAATGCCATGAAGGCTATCTGTAACAGTACGATCAAAATATTTCTGAATGTATATGAAGCACATTCTGCCCTATGATTGCACCAGTATACACAATTATGATTTAATAAAATTATTTAAAAAAAAATAAATAAGTAAAATGAAAAAAAAAAGTCAGAAGGAGCCAAATGAGGACTGCAAAGTGGATAACTAATGATTTCTCATTGAAACCTTGTAAAATTCCCCTCGTTTTATGAGAAGAATGAATAGCAGTGTTGTCATGGTAGAGAAAGACTATGGTGAAGCTTTCCTGAGCATTTTTCTGCTGCATCTTTGGCTAACTCTCTTGTAATAAAACATTCTCATAATAAGCAGATGTTATCATTCTTTGGCCCTCTAGAAGGTTAACAAGCAAAATACCTTCAGCATCCCCCAAATGGTTGCTGTGACCTTTATTCCTGATTAGTCCACATTTGCTTTGACTGAACCACTTCTACCTCTTGGGAGCTGGTGGTTTAAGGTTTGAGTTCTGGTCATCTTTCACTCAAGATGGCTTATATCCTCGCAGGTTTATTAATTTTTGAGGGTGAGCTCATTTTTTTTCTCAAACTTTATCTGTCAGATGTTTTGGGGCCTAAGTTTAAAATGCACTTTTCCTTAGAGAATTGGCGTTAGCAGAACCAGGCTTCTGAAGAGGGAATTTGTGATCCAACATGTCTTTGCATTTTCTCCTCCTTGCCACAATGTTTTATAAACTATGACCTGAGTTATCTTGATTGCAGTATTATATTTCCGAGTTAATCAGGGAGTTTTAAAAAATACATCACATAAAGCCTTAACCTTAAACAGACATTTATTTCCACAAGCTTCCTGTGCGGGATTTTATTTTTATTTTTTTTTAACTAATGAGGTACCAACTATAACTTTGTCAGTAGACTCTAAAATGGTGTCCTAACCTGCTTAGGTCTCAAGATTTGCCTCTCATCTTCCAGAGGAAAGAGCTTTTAAAATTCAAATTCTAATTTACCAGAAATTGGCAGATGACCCCATGGCAAATACTACTCTGTGTTTGCTAACCTATAGTTTTAGCTTCCAAAGAATTCTCTTACACTTCTGCCAGCTCAACATACAATTGTGTGTTTGTATCTAGTACTTTTAGGGGTGCTATAGCAGGAAAAGTTTCATTCAATATCTAGTCCACTCTTGACTTGAAATAGAAGACTTTACTTGGATTGATTTAACATTGTTTGGTATTGTATAATCCTAAATTTCACATGATCATGCCTTCCACAAAGCCTCCAGTAATTTCTATTGCACTTAGAATGATGTCCAAAGTTCTCAACACGGCCTATAAAGCCTGGTGAAACGTGACTTCCTGCTACCTCTCCAATCTTATCTTCTCTTATTTTCCTGCTCAGTCATCCAAATGTGATCTATTGGGCCTTGTCCGTGGCCCAGCAAACATGGTTTTATACCACTGGATCTTGTGCTTACCCTGCCATCTACCTGGAACTCTCTCTAGGTATTCATAGGCCTTGCACTCTCAATCTGATTTGGTCTCTTGCTCCTAAAAGATGTCGTCTACCTTTGGGAAAACCATATCCCGTATCATCCTCTATCCTCTTTCTCTGTTTTCTTTTCCTTCATAGCACATGTGATGTGTTTATTTGTAAATGTACTCACACCATTAAAGCTTGCTGGTCTTCTTCACTGGTGAATTCCTAGTGTTTACAATCATGTTGAACATTATAGATGCTCAAATGTTTGTTGAATACATAGATGAATTTCACCACCATTTTAATTAAAAAATTGAGTTTTTGCTCTTATTAAGGGAGCTATTTTCTGGGGCATGTGGCTTTGAAACTAACACCAAAACAATGAAACACATGGAATCATTTATTTTTATTAACAAGACAATTTAGTTTTTGCAAAATGTGCAATTCCTGACCAGCTGCTTAAAAATGAGGCAACTCATTTCCAAGCTGTTTCCTGCAAGCACATTTGATAGTGCTAAATATTTATTAAGTGCCAGTGTGCTAAATTAGGTGCTGGTGGAGAGTGACCACATTTCAGTCCAGCTAGTGTTCGGGTCCAAAGAGCATGAGGAGGAGAGATGTGGCGTTGTTCTGGTCCCCTTCCTCAGAACTCTGGGGCTTCATTCCCCAGGGGGGGCATTTTAGAGAGAGTGAAATTATTACGTGTTAAGTATTATAACGGTTCCAAGTGTTTCCCCCAAATTAAGCTTTTCTTGTTGCAGAGATAATTTAAGGTAGGAGGAGATCTTCTCCTGGATTACTTTGTTGTGCCTGAAATGATTGGGTGCTTCTCAGCAGTAGGAAATTAAGAATTTCATGTTATAAGCAAGCCATGCATTCTCAAAAATGGGAATTTTAACTGAATCAGCTTAATAAGGCCTTGTTCAAGTATGTTCCTGGGACTGTGCTTTAACAATTACTCTTCCACTTCCGGTAGTTTCCCCAAGTGCTGACTCACCCTGGGCCTTAGTTGCCTATAACTGTAGGTCATTGTCCCCGTCTACATTGACATTTCTTATACTGCTGCTATTTCTCCATAAATTCCCAATTACCTGCTGAACTTAGCAATTTCTCAATCATTTCTTTAAATACACACTGAGCCATGCTAAAATGTTTTAACTAAAACCAGTGCTTTAGTATAATCCTTTGCTTCTTTGCAAATCCAGCTCTACCACCTGCCTTTTAATTACTATAGGTGCATAATAGTTGTATATCTTTACAGGGTACATGTGATGGTTTGATACGGCACACAACATGAATTAATGAAATCAGGGTAATTGGGGTATCCATCACCTCAGGCATTTAACATTAATTTGTGTTAAGAATATTCTAATTCCACTTTTTAATTTATTTTAAAGTATACTCTAACTTATTATCCATTATAGTCACTTTGTTGTGCTATCAAACAGTGTTCATTCTATCTAACTATATTTCTGTACCCATTAACCATCCCTAGTTCCCTCCCCACTACCAGGCTCTGGTAACCACCATTCTACTCTTTGTCTCCATGAGAGCAATGTGTTTCTTAATATTTAGCTCTCACATGTGAGTGAGAACATGTGAGATTTATCTTTCTATTATTGGCTTATTTCACTTAACATAATGCTCTCCAGTTCCATCCATGTTGTTGCAAATGACATGATTTCATTCTTTTTTTATGACTATACCATATTCCATGGTGTATATGTACCACAATCTCTTTAGCCATTCATCTGCTGATGGACATTTAGGTTGATTCCGTATCTTGGCTCCTGTAATAAACAGGGGAGTGAAGCTGTCTTCTGATATACTAAATGCTCCCATTTTGCATATATACCCAGTAGGGGGATTTCTGGGTCATATGGTAATTGTATTTTTAGTTTTCTGAAGAAGCTCCATACCGTTTTTCATAGTGGTTGCATTAATTTACATTCCTACCAACAGTTTACAAGGGATCCCTTTTTCTCCACATTCTCATCAAGATTTGTTATTGCCTGTTGATGATATTTCATTGTAGTTTGTATTTGCATTTTTCTGATGATGAATGATGTTGAACATTTTTTCATATACCTATTGGCCGTTTGTATGTTCTTTTGCGAATTTTCTATTGCATTTCTTTGCCCTTTTTAAAATTAGATTATTTCCTCCCATTGAGTTGTTTGCATATTTTATTTATCTATTCTTTACATATTTTATTTATTAATCCCCTGTCAGATGGGTAGTTTACAAATATTTTCTGCCATTCTGCGGGTTGTCTCTTCACTTTGTTGCTTCTTTTGCTGTGTAGAAGCTTTTTAGCTTGATATGATCCCATTTGTCCAATTTTGCTTTGGTTGCCTGTGCCTTGGGGTATTACTCAAGAAGTCTTTGCCCAGACCAATGTCTTGAAGTGTTTCCATGATGATTTTTTGTAATAGTTTCATAGTTTCAGGTGTTACAGGTTTTAATCCATTTTGAATTGATTTTGGCATATGGAGGAGATAAGGTCTAGGTTTTATTTTCCTGCACCTGGATAACCAGTTTTTCCAGCACCATTTATTGAAGAAACTGTCCTTTCCCCGTTATCTGTTCTTGGCACTTTTGTTGAAGTTCACTACAGATGTGTGGATTTGTTTCCGGATTCTCTATTCTGCTTTTTGGTCTACATGTCTATTACTAATACTATGCTGTTTTGGTTACTATAGCTCTTAGTATTTTTTGAAGTCAGGTAGTGTGATTCCTCTAGTTTTGTTCTTTTTGCTTAGGTTGGCTTTGGCTATTCTAGGTCTTTTGTGGATCCATTTACATTTTAGGATTATTTTTTCTATTTCTGTGAAGAATGTCATTGATATTTTGATGGGGATTTCAGTGAATCTGTATATTTCTTTGTGTACTATGAACATTTTAATAATATTGATTCTTTCAATCCATGAACGTGGAATATCTTTCCATTTTTTGTGTCTTCTTGAATTTCTTTCATCAATGTTATATAATTTTCATTGTAGAATCTTTCATTCTTTGGTTAAGTTTATTCCTGAGTATTTTATTTTACTTGTAGCTATTGCAAATGGGATTACTTTTTTGGTTTCCTTTTCTGATTGTTTGCTGGTAGCACATAGAAGTGCTACTGATTTTTGTCTGTTGATTTTGTATCCTGAAATTTTGCTAAATTTGTTTATCATTTCCAAAAGTTTTGGGGTGGAATCTTTAGGTTTCTTTAGATGTAAGATCATATTGTCTGCCATCAGGAATAATTTTTCTTTCTGTCCAATCTGGATGGCCTTTATTTCTTTATTTCTCTCACCTGATTACTCTAATTAGAACTTCTAGTACTGTGTTCAATGACAGTGGTGAAAATGGACACGTGTCTTATTCCAGATCATACAGGAAAGGCTTTCAATTTTTCTCCATTCATTATCATACTAACCGTGGGTCTGTCATATATGGATGTTATCATGTTGAGGTAAGTTCCTTCTATACCTATTTTTTTTTTTTAATCAGGAAGGGATGCTGAATTTTATGGAATGGTTTTTCAACATCAGTTGAAATGATCATGTAGTTTTTGTCTTTTGTTCTGTTGATATGATGTATCACATTGATTTACTTGCATATGTTGAATCATCCTTGCATCCTTGTGATGAATAATGTCTTGCTGAATTGAGTTTGCTAGTATTTGTTGAGGATTTTTATATCTATTTCCATCAGAGATATTGGCCTACAGTTTTCTTTTTGTGTTGTGTCTTTGTCTAGTTTTGGTATCAGGGTGATATAGGCCTCAAAGAATGAATTTTGGAGTATCTCCCCCTCTTCGATTTTTTGGAATAGTTTAAGTAAGATTGGCATTAGTTCTTATTCAAATGCTTGGTAGAATTCAGCAGTGAACCCATCAGGTCCTGGCCACCTGCCATCTTCATCAGCTACTGTGGATCAGCATTGTTCACCATGGATAAAATGAATAGCAGAATGAGGCCTTTCATGTAGAATGACAACCTCCAATGTAGAACCATACTCAGCTCAGCAGGGCACAGTGTAGCCCTGGCTGAGAAGTTGGGCTGTCTGGTGTATGAACTGCCTGGTTGGAGCTGGGGAGTATTGTCTCCACTCCTGGCTTGAGGTTAAAAGTATAAACTGTAAGTTATAATCTGTACACCATAGTGGATCATTTTATCTGTTCATTTAGGAAAATGTTGCAGAAACAATATTACAAAGAACTGGTGCTATACAGGGTGGCTTCAACCAGAGTAAGCACATACTAGATAGAGTTCTATAACACAACTGACCTTAGTTGTGGTCCCATTTACATATGTGTAGTATGGGTTTTAATGGTTTATATAATGGAAAGATATGGGGCATGGCCTTCTCTATGAAATAACCTTCATAGGATATTTAAACAATGTGTACACATGCATCAACCTATGTTACAGATGTGTACAAATTTTTCAAAAATCCAATTTAATAAAAGTTTACTGAGTACCCACTGTATGTCAAACACTTTTCTAGATTACAAAAATGGATCAAGAATAGACTTCGGCTTGGTGCCTACAGCTCAGCAGCTAGGGTGCTGGCCACATACACCAGGGCTGGCTGGTTCAAAGCCAGCCTGGACATGCTAAACAACGACAACTCCAACAAAAAAATAGCTGGGCGTTGTGGCGGATGCCTATAGTCCCAGCTACTCTGGAGGCTGCGGCAAGAGAATCACTTAAGCCCAAGAGTTTGAGGTTGCTGTGAGCTGTGACACTATGGCACTCTACTGAGGGTGACATAGTAAAAAAAAAAAAAAAAGAATAGACCCTGGATTTTGGTGTTGTCATATGAAGTACAGACTTATTCCCTTACTCCTTCCTGGAGGTGTTAAATTATTCATTTATTGCTTTAGCAACCATACTATTTTCCAAAGTTTTCATTTGGCCTAGGTTGGGTGGTAAGTTACAGTTTGGCTTTTCTCTATTTTATTATTCAATTTGCTTCCAAAGAAAAATATCCAAAGCTTACAACTAATTTAAATAATTAAATTACTTAAGGTTTCTTCTATTTTGACATATGCCATGGAAAACTGTCTTATTATGCGAAATAAAAGACGTCTTAGTGTCAAATGTTTAGACTAGCTTCATCTCACTTATCAAATATCACAGTTAATAGAAAAGAGGGTGGTGGGGGAACCAAAAATCCAGCTGTAACAGAGAGAATATGTCAATGAACTGATGACACTTCTCATGTCCCAGCCTGAAGATAATCCCTGAGGACTGAACATGAACTGAGGAATATATTCAGTGGGAGATAATCTCCCTAATCTTTTTCTTTGTATAAGGACCTTTTGCTCACTCAACAATGAATGCCTGCTATATGCCAGGCACTTTGGTAGGCATCCAGGACATAGAAATGTACCTGCTGAAGTCCTTGTCTTCAAAGAATATATAATAAAGGGAACTTTAGATATTTTATTTCATTTTATTTTTGCAGTTTTTGACCAGGGCTGGGTTTGAACCCACCACCTCCAGCATATGGAGCTGGTGCCCTACTCCTTCGAGCCACAGGCACCGCCCTTTTTTGTTTTTTTTTTAAATGCCAAATCTCCATTGCTATTAAGTCATAGAGGAAATGATTTTTCTTTTTTCTTTCTTTCTTTTTTTTTTTTTTTGAGACAGAGCCTCAAGCTGTCACCCTGGATAGAGTTCTGTGGCATCACAGCTCACAGTAACCTCCAATTCCTGGGCTCAAGCAAGTCTCTTGCCTCTGCCTCCCAAGTAGCTGGGACCACAGGCGCCCACCACTACGCCTGGCCATTTTTTGGTTGCAGCTGTCATTATTGTTTGGCAGGCCTGGGCTGGATTTGAACCCACCAGCTCAGGTCTATGTGGCTGGCACCTTAGCCCATTGAGCCACAGGCGCCGAGCCAGAACTTTAGATATTTTATATATAATAATTGCATAGACAAATATGTAGTCTATACAGGGAGGGTCTTAGAGAGACTTCAAAAACTTACAAATGTCCATATACAAAGGTAAGACTGATGACTGCTCAAACTTTTCATCTCTAATTTATGGACACTAGGGTTTTCTTTTAAACTGGTTAATGGCATTTTATCTTAGTCATCAACCCCATTTGGCAAAACGGAGCACAAGTCATAGACCTGGATCCTGGTCAGAGTTCTGCCCACCTCTAGCTCAGTGGCCTTCAGCTGGTCATATTATCGCTCTGAGCATACCGCCTCATCTGGCACAAATGGAGTAGTTTTGCTGTAGTTGCTGTAAGAAACTGCTCTATACAGCAAGAAGTGCTATACGGTGGACTACATTTTCAGCTAAATGATCTCTAATTTTTCCAGTTGCTCATCTTGTATTTCTAGTGGGCCAAGGAGTCTTAGCCTAGATCCATGGATTAACAGCTGGTTTCCAAGTTTAGGGCGCTAGCTAAGATAAAGATCTGGGTGCATATCCACATGCATATTAAAGTTCTTCAGTTTTCATCAGATTCTCAAATGGGTTTATGGCCACAAAAGAGGCTAAAACTGCTGGTCTACATGGATATTCTTTAGGGGTGCAGAGTGCCTTATTTATATTCATGTCCCAATGCTCACGTCACTGTGCCATGTACAAAGGAAGGGCTCTTGCAGGTGCTATGTTCATAAATACATAACGACAGATATTAACATTAAAGTAAATCTGGCCTCATTCTCATTCTGGGGTTGAAACATTGAGTTTTTTTTAAGTTTTGCTTTCAATTTCAACTGGCTTTCACTCATCTTAGTTTGAAGATTTAAAAAAAATTGTTTTTCTTTTCTTCCTTTAGCGATTCTCTTCCTCTTTGCCTCCCAAAGTTGCTGGGACTACAGGAGTCCCCCTGGATTTTTTTTGTAGAGACGGGGTCTCACTCTGTCTCACTCTGCCTCACAATGGTCTCAAACTTCTGAGCTCAGGCAATCCACCTGCCTCGGCCGCCCACAGTGCTAGGACTGCAGGTGTGAACCGTCACGCCTGGCTGAAACATTGAGTTTTGATGAATCCTATCAATGACTGTCAAATAGGAAGAGGGACCAAATTTAGAAGGCCTGGCTAGAAGTTCATTGTTTTTTCATTGTGTTTTCAACCAAGTTGAGAAGTTCCTTCTGTCTTTTTGCTGAACTTGCAGATGGTTTTGTTTGTTTGATTGTGTCAAGCTTGAAAGCTGCTCAGTCCTCCTAAAGATGCTTTTCGGAGCAGGTGGGAGGAGTTGGTGAACACGTGTGTCCTCTGGGAGAGGTCACAGCTAAACACAAGGGCCACTTTGGAGGAGTGGACAAAACCGTTCAATATTTTGCCTATGTCTGCGCTGCCTAAATGTTTCTCACACAAATGCAAATGTTCTAATACTAAAACCTTACTGATGTAACTATGTGAACTTTAAGATAGTTTAGATACATGCATCTTACATAAGAATAATTGAAACAAGTGAAGAGCTCAGCCTTTCAAATTGTATGACAACTGGAGGTGAAAGGTTGTCCACAGCACCATTAGTATAACATTGAAAAACTTGAAAACAAGCTAAGCATCTGTCAATAGAAGACTTTTTTTTTTTTTGAGACAGAGTCTCACTTGGTCACCACAGTAGAGTGCTGCAGTGTCATAGCTCACAGCAACCTCAGACTCCTGGGCTCAAGCAATTCTCTTCCCTCAGCCTCCTGAGTAGCTGGGACCACAGGTGTCTGCCTCAATGCCCGGCTATTTTTAGGCTCTCTCTAGCTTGGGCTGGTCTCAAACCTGTGAGCCTAGGCAATCCGCCTGCCTTGGCCTCCCAGGGTGCTAGGGTTATAGGTGTGAGCCACAGCACCCAGGCAATAGAAGACTTGTTAAATGAGTTATTGTATATCCTAACAATAAAATATTAGTAACTCATTCAATAATAATATGCTAAAGTAATACTATAAATTGATATCTTTTTAAGTGAAAAGTTTTTTGCTTTAAAAACATTTTAAAAAATATTTATAGACTCACTGGATGTTGAAGTAAAAGTAGGTTGCAGAATGATGTCTGTGAGATAGGATGCTATGTGTATCAAAATAAAAGTAAAGATATCAAATCATTAGCACTGGATATCTCTGTGGGACAGGACATACCATGCAGTGGGAAAAGAAGAAAATGTGGGATTTTACATTTTAATTTCTAAGTATCTGTAATATTTAATGTAGCTATCTATCTCTATATATGTATATAGATATCTACATATCTATATGTAGACATGGGTATGTACTCCAAGGAGTAAAAAAAATCTCAAATAAATTTGGGAGAGTGATTTCTACAATGGTGAGTCCAGGCAAATTAATTCAAGCTAAAAAACTTTGTTATTCTCAGTTTGACAGATTTTGAAGGAAAATAAAATTACAATGCAGGACTCTATTAGGAGTATTTGATGCCTGCAGCTTCAGAACTCAGAGAACATTTTCTGTAAGAGGTCATTGCTCATGAACCACAAAACATATTTCCTTTTCCCATGATTCCATGGGTTGTTGGACCCAGTAGGCAAGACTTAACTGTATGCTTGGAAGCCAAAGCATAAAGTAATTCTAAAAGGCCTTGGTTTCTATGTTATGAATTTATCTTTACTAGCAGAATTATGCTTTGACCATTTCTCCCTAAGCCAGATTTTGGATGGGCATAAACCACTAGTAGCTGGAACTCAAATCTGGCCTTGGTATGCAATCTTGGCTATTTTAAGCTCTCTGACTCCCCATGTGCTTTTTATCAACCTTTCTCCATTCTGCAACTATTTGAATTATCTGGTCCATGATCCAAAATGCATTCCCAGCTGTATTGTACCAGTCAGTATTGGGTGGTAGAGCCTTCCCATATCTGTTCTTTTAAGCTTCAGTGTATGCATTTGTACTCTTCATCCTATCTATCTGGAGTGTTCCCAAATTCCACAGGCTGCCCCAGTGTGGGGAGATACAGAGGGAAGGGGAAATGAAGGGAGACAACGGCTACCGAGCATCCAGGGTGTGTAACGTAACACTCAGTTGGTCACTGCTAATGAATTTAAACATTTGTTTACTGAGTAATTTATCTATGCCCCATTAGGAGGTTGTGAATGGTCACAGAGAAGAGTAATTGCTGTTTCTGTGATTAAGCTGAAATGAACGCAGATGTATAATTAACAAGACACGGTATTTATATGATATTTATAAGTCATATAAATAGATTTTTCCTTGAATGCTAACCAGAGGCACATGAATCATTCATGGTGTTTATGTGGCTGAATGAATGTTGATTCCTTAAGCAGAATTAGCAAGGAAGTTGATTCATGTGAAGAATACTGCCATTTCTATTTTCTGTTATCGGAAGAGATTGAATTAGAGAAAACCAAAAATATCCTTTGCAAGTTACATGAGTAACATTCCCATCCCCTGAAAGACACACATCCTCGTGCATGTTCATTCATTAATTCATGTGTGCATCCATGCATCCAATATTAATTGCAAGTTATCTATGTGCCCGGTCCCACGTGCAGGGCTGAGGACACAGGGCTGAACAAGATAGACCCAGTCTCTGTTCTTAAGGGTTCAGAAAAGCTATGGTGGATCATGCCATCAAAGCAAAATCACCCAAATGATTACACAATCAGTAATGTGTCAGGTGTTCTGAAGGAAAAGAATAAATTATTTGAAAACGTGTAAGGTAAGAATCCGACCTGACCTGGGGGGGTCAGGTGGCCTTTTGCACAGAGGTGGTACTTGAATGGAGATCTGATGGATGATTGGTAGTGAACTGGGAAGAAGAAGGTGTATGAGTGAGCGTGTGTGCGCATATGTGGGTTTGTGGTCTGAGTTATCTAACACTGGGGACTATACATATGAAGCTCTGGGGTAGGAGAGAAGACAACAAAGTGTGAAGGAATTGAAAAAATGACAGGTGGCTGGACCACAGAGAGATAGGGTCAAGTGGTTCCCCATAGAACTAAGAGAAGCAGGGCGTGGAACACACAGGAGATTAGAAGATGGGTCAGAAATTCATACAGTGAGACAACTTTGAAGAATGATGAAAATGATCCAATACACTCCCCTTCTCCTTTCCCTAACACACAGTATACATCAAAAAAGGACATATAGGTCCAAAAGACATTGGGGGAACTCAGATTGTTTCAAACACCAGTTTAATAAAATTGTCACATATTCTTGTTCAGAATCCTATGTACAATCACAGAAGAGCAAATTTCAAAGAGATTTTTTTTAAAATAAAACATTTATTTTTGTGGTCTTGTCATCACAGAGCTCCTTTATGAAATTGAGACATACGTCGATGTGTATCACCGCCCCATAGACATCAGGACATTCCCAGCTGGACCCATCAAGCCGTCTGAGCTCAGTGCCCGGTCCAGGCTTTCATTCTGTTCATAAGGCTACTGGAATCTCACTTAGCAGAGACAAATAGGGAAATTAATGAAAATCGGATGTGTTGCAAAATGAGTTAGAATAATGGCAATTAGTGTGGGCATTTCTGGGACCCCTTCAGAAAACATCTTTGGTGTAAGAAAGCCCCTTTCTCCTGTGAATTGACTTCTGCAGAATTCTGATAATTAAGATGTGTCTCATGTAGATACTGCCCTGGGGAAAGCATTTGGCCTGAGTACCACAGCCTCTCATTTGTCGTTGCTGGAGTTGCTCATCATTACGTGCACACACCCAAGAAAAGCCAACATGTTCCAGTCAAAGGAGAATTGAGCCCACCTATTGTTTATTTAGTTATTATAGCTTCACAATTTGAAAATGTTGACTGAGACAGGCATCTTCCAGTCACAGTGGCAAGGATTCAATAGCCAACTGTACCCCAGGAAGGCACATCTTGGATGTAGAGACCAAAGACTTTCCAAACCTTGTGAAAGAACCCTTTGTGAGCTCAGCCAAAACATTCATGTCAAAGAAATGGAAATCCCAAATAAAACCCATCACAGACCAAGCTCGGGAGGGCTGGCTAGCAAACAAATTCTGAACAAGGAGGATGAAGGGAAAAGGAAAATACATGCTTCATACACACACATGAAAATAATTTCCTCTGCTGTAACTTTTGAAATCGAGATATTAAAACAACAGCAGGTCTTTGTGGACAAGATGAAGGGAATTTTATTTGTAATTCATGGAATAATAGTACCTGCCTTTAGCAACAATCTCAAGAAAATCACTTTCAGAGTCCAGAATAGAAGAACACTTAACTTGGAAATGGCTCTTTACAAATAGTAATCAATTGGTCCACAAAAGTCTGTATGATATGAAAGCTGTTTTAACCCAAGTAGGCAAGTCAATTGATAGTTGTAAATATCTGTGTACCTAACTCTGTGCGAGGAGAAATGGCGTGCGTGTGTGTGTGTGTGTGTGTGTGTGTGTGTATACTTGCCTACTGGTGGGTGGAGAATGGTACATTCATTCAGGTGCAGGAAAAAGCTTTTTATTTTTTGTCCTGACCAGTTATTTTTTCTGAGTGGATGAAACTATTGTGGTGTCATGGAAACCTAGCCATGGAAACTTATAGAAATATCAGGAGATTAAGGCTTGAGTGTTGAAGAAAACATCATAGAGAGACTGCTACAACTGACTCCCATAGATGCTATAAAAATAGCCTCTTTTATCTTTCTATTCCCAGGGAGAAAATCTCACTATTTGGAAAATCATGCTTGCTATTCTGCAGCTTTTCAGTACAGATAACTAATACCTAACTTGGAAAACACTCACTCATCTTAAATCGAATTGAATTGAATCAGATGTTCAATGTGGAGAACTGAGGAAATGAAGCTCGCCTTTATATCTGACGCATCCCTCCAGCCTCCACATCTAGTACATCAGTGAGCCCCATTCATTTTAGATCATGACTGTATCTTTAATCAACTTCTCTTTACCTTCACCTCCAAGTTACAGTGTTTGTCATCCCACTCATCCCCCATCAAAATCCCTTCCGAGCTACTTTTATGGCACTCTCTGCTTTTATTTTCATAGCACTCGCCACACTTTAAGTTCATTTATATGTGTACCAACATCACTGATTTGTTTTATCCATTCATTCACTTCCTCATCCAACAAATATTTATTGGGGGCCTCACCTGGATCAGACGCTATTCTAGCCACTACTTACACTGTGGTGAACAAAAGAAAATAGATAAGGTCCCTACTCTCACGGAGCTGACATTTGAATGGGCACAGAGAGGTCTGAGTGGATGAGCAGCTAATAAGAATAGTGCCTACTGTCTGGTGGGGAGGAAAGACATTCAATTCTTCATCCCCTCAGTCCCCAGAGTGAACTTCAGATACAAATCAGACTAAGTTAGTCTGCTGAAACCCTTCTGATGCCTTCCCGTTACACTCAGAATACAATTCAACCTCCAAACATACCCTAACCACACCACCATCTGTGGATGTAATGTTTTGGCTTGAAAATATCACTAGGTGAACAAATAAGGCATTAAGTCTACTTTATGGGAAGCAAATAAACTCTGCAGAGAATGGGTGCCTTCCTCAATGCTCTCATTTTCAACATCTGCCATGGTTGAGCTGCATTTTGTTCTGTATCATTTCTTTTCCATTTGTACTCAAATAAATTTTAAAAATGTTGGTTTCCTTTTAATTTTCAGACCATCTCCTGGAAGATTGCTACTAGCAAGTTCTTTGACCTCTCTGAGCTTCAGTTTTCTCATCTATAAAATGGGGGTGGTTGTGTTTGACATCACACATTTCCTTTGGAGATTAAATGAACTAAAGTACACAAAAACTATCAGGAAATAAATGTTTAATTAGATGTTCTTCCCTTTGAGCAAATAAAACATCCCTCATCCTTTATTGCTGTAAATACACAAATGGTACTGTCATGGGAATGAGAGAATGTCACTGAAACAAAAATAACGCAATTGTTTATTTCCCAGCAAGGTAATGGTTGGGGTAAGGAGGCGTCTGCAGCGTGGGTCATTGGTAACCTGTCATGGTGACTGAGCTGACACCAAGCCTTGCTCCAAAGCAGGTATTTTTGTGCTGTTAACCTTCTCTGGGCTGGTGATTATGCAACATGTTTGTTCCCAGAGCACACATTGTTCTCACGCAGCCAGCTTGGTCACTAAAAATCCTACCTGCTTTAGAATTTTCCTATTTGTAAATACCAGGCAATGTCACAAAAAAGCTTACAGGCTGGGAAGAGAAGCTGAATGGATCCAGAGGTGAATATGCATTTCCTTTTCCTGTCGGGCTTACCCAGGGAAAGATGTCTTTATCTATCAGACCTTGACCTGGACGCCAGCTAGTGCTCACACTGACCCTTCAACTGGCTGTCTCATGCACACCTGGTCTTCAAATGCTTTTTATAACTTTATTGACTTTTTTTTATGGAACAAGTATAATAGGATGGGGGACAAGGGGAAGATATCAAATATATAGCAAGAATAAAGAATAAAATGAAGATCACTAGTCACTCTACCCTCTCTCTACCTCCAAATAATTATGTAACTTTGACAGTCATTTGGTTATAGCCATGCAGATTTTTTTTTCATTCCTCCATAGACATAATAAATTGTTAATAGTGTGGACTATGGAAAAAAGGCTGCTTGGCTTACACCCCAGCTGGGCTGCTTGTTAGCTATGGAACCTGGGAGAATTACTTTTAGCTTCTCTACCTCCAGTTTCCTCACCTATAAAATAGAAATATTCTTGGAATATTGTGAGGATTAAGACAGTCAAATACCGAGTGGTGGGGTCAGAACTGACCCTGAGTCAGCATTTTTGCACGTGTGGTTAAGATGGACAAGCAAATATGTGAAAACACATTGTCAGTGGGATCAGTTCCTGACCACCAGCCTTTGGTGTGCAACCATTAATGTGATAATACATATAAAATAGTTAGAGCCGTGCACAGCACATAGTAGGTGCTCAACAATGCTACGTAGATATATAATTATGTATAAAAATTGAATAGGGAACATGTAACTGTGTGACTTGGGAAAGAAGAGAAGAATGTCTGCTGTTCAGAGCACATAGTAGGTGATCAGTAAACACTTGTGGAATGAGGGAGTGAACCAGTGGATGAATTGATAAAGCAGGAATGAGCAGATAAATGATGAGAATGGGTTGACGCAGCACAAATGCAGAGGAACCCAATGGGAAATTTCTGGCTAAGGAGAATCTTTGAGTCTTGGTGATTTTTCTAGAAATACAAGTAACACTTGCATTAGACACTCGCAGCCCTCTTGGCAGCAAGAGTAAAACTCCTGGCGTCCCTCTGGGATGTAGGGGGAGGAAGGGAGCCCAACCCGTCCACTGGGTGGTCCACTGATGGTGGAGCTCTGGGTTGCCTCTGGAGGCTCAAAGGTCATGCTGGCCTTTCTGAGGGGAGGGGAAGGCTCCTTCCCTGAGTCTGACTTCTGTTTCTCTGTGCCCCTAGAAAGAGGCCTGTGATGTGCAGACATGCTCGACCCCTCCCCTGAGTTATGGAACCCCATTGCCCATTGTTTACTTGCGATTCTTTACAGGTTGCAGAGATAACAGAAATCCACCCACCTTGAGGTCTCTGGAAATCTCTGTAGAACTTCTTCAAGCAAACCCCCCCATCCTTCCTTCCAGCTCAGACCAGGGAATTGTTTAAGCAACTCTCCCACATTCTCAGAGAAAGGCGGGGCTCTAGAATGATCCAAACATTAGTATGTGCCATCGGGAAGTTCTTAGAAGACAGCAGTCTCCATGGGGCTTGGAGAGGAGGTGTGAGGGGTACGTCCCAGAGACACATGGCGGAGCCTCGCGGGATGCAGGGCGGCTTCACACACACCTGCTTTCCACGCTCGTTCAATGCCATTACATCACTCTGTTCCAGTTACAGGAAATCCAGTGAGTTCCAGCCACAGTATTTCCCTGCGATCCAATGCAATTAACCGGCCCCTCGGTCCGGAGGCTGACGGCCTGTGGAGGACAAGCCAATTCTCGGCATCCTTCTGTTGGGCCCAAGAGGCCCAGGGTAAATCTGCTGGGCCAACAGCAGAAATGGCCGGACATCAGGGACGCACACCCCTATCTTTTTCTTTCTTTCTTTTATAAGAAACATGATTTTAATCCAGTGTGTTCTGCCTAATCCCAGAGGCCCCCTGCTCTGCTCCTCACTAGCCATGCGGACCCTGCCAGGCCCCCTCAGCTCGCTGAGCCTCAGAGTCTGCGGCTGTGAACTGAGGCTCATCCTCTGGCCCATCTCCGCGGGACACGTGGGACCAGGCGCATCCGTGTGAGCGCTCAGCGCAGTGCTTGCTGCCCATTACAATCGATAGAGGCCTTTCACCACCAATTAAGATGGCCAGTCCAGACTATTTAGGGCTTTTAGTGCCGGCTCTCCCTCAAATACAATACTTTTATTTTTTTTTAAGTGAAAGCTTTTTTGAAGTAAAATAATCTACACTGAACAGGGCAGAAATCGTAAATGAGTAGCTTGATGCACTGTACAGAGTGCGTGCCACCACGGACCGACATCCCAGAGCCACTGTGTGCCCCTGATCATTCACGATGGCCACTGTTCTGGCTTCCATTATTAGAGATTAATTTTTTAAATGAAATCATTGCCCTAATCACCACCCAAATAAAGACACAGAACACTCCCAGCAGCTCGGTTTGATCCCCATCCCAAGAGAACTGCTCAGTTGACTTACTTTGTTTCTGAGTTTCTGCAGGCGGAACTGTAGGGGTGACGTAGTGTGTGCTTTGTGTGTTTCTTGTAATCAACCCTATGCTGGGCGGATTTGTCCACGTCCTCCGGCAGAGCAGACGCTCACTTCTGCTCCTTGCTGGTAAGCGTTGCATTGTATGAACACTCCATAACAGATTTGTCTATTTTATTTGTAATACATACTTGTGTTTTTCCAAGACTTTTGCTATTACATGCAATGCTTCTAGGAATATTATTGTACATGTCCTTTGGTGTTATCTATGCTCCTTTCTATCCTTCTCTACACTTAGGTGTGAAATCGGCTATCTCACAGGGTCCACATGTGTTAGTTTCGGTAGGTAATACCAAACAGTTTCCGTGAGAGCGGTACACCAGAGTTCCAGCCGCACAGAGTCCCACCCTGCTCTATGGTGGCCTCAGGGCTTGTGACGACAAGTTCCTTGTCACAAGTTAGGGGATCTTCCTGGGTGTGGCGTGGCAGCTCATTGCAGCTTTCATTTGCATTGCCCTGGTGAGTAAGATGCTGACTGAGTTCTTTCATTGGCCATTTTCACATCCTCTTTTCTAAATTGCCTTCTTAAGTCTTTTTGAGCATTTTTCTATTGAATCGTCTGTATTTTTCTTACTGATTTAGGTGCGTTTTTTTTTTAAATTATGGATATATAATCCTAAATTAGATATACGCCGTATGAAAATACCTTTTTCCCCTGTACAGTTTACTTTTTCATTCTCTTGACACTATTGTTTACTAAAGAGAAGTTTTAAATTTTGATAGAGTTTATTATTTTTTACGTGGTTGGTACTTTCAGTGTCCTGTTTAAGAACTCATTGCTTATCCCAGTGCCTTGAAGGTACGTTCCTGTATTTCCTTTTTTCTAAAGGGTTGTTGTTTACCTGTTCACATCTGCAGTTGAGTTTTGTAAATAGTGTGAGGTAGGGAGTCATGATTCTTTGTTCTTTTCTTTTTTCTCATAGAAGAATCCAATTGACCTAGCTCCATTTGTTATAAAGGCCTACCTTCCACATTGTAGAGTAATCACGTTATTGTCAGAAATCTGGTGACCGTGTATGTGGGGGTCTTCTCTGGATTTTAATTCATGGGTTTGTCTGTTTTCACGTCATCACTGCATTTTCTTAATTTCTGTAGCTTTATAATAAATTTTAAGATTTGGTAGTGCAAGTCTTTTAGATTTCTCCTTTGAGGTTGTCCTCACTAACAACTTGCTGATTTTTATACATATCCCTGCACACCCCTCTTGAGATTTCAATTTAGGCTACATTGAACCTATGGACTAATTTTTCTTGGAAGAATATTAAGTCTCTTAATCAATGGACATGATAGAGCCCCCTTTTTTATTTAGGTCTTCTCTAATTTTAAAGTAATGCTTTGTAGTCTTCCATATAGAAGTCATATGAAGTCAAACATATACATCTTTCACTAGATTTTCCCCTACCTATTTTTGATTT
Source organism: Arctocebus calabarensis (assembly GCA_963573935.1). Lineage (NCBI taxonomy): Eukaryota > Metazoa > Chordata > Mammalia > Primates > Lorisidae > Arctocebus > Arctocebus calabarensis. Next base: position 19,011 of record CAUYON010119515.1, read on the forward strand.
TTATTATACATATTATTTAAAAAATTTCATCATGTGATTGTAATTGACATACAAAAATACAGTTGGTTTTATATATTGACATTGTATCCATTAACCTAACTAAAATAATTCAGTTATTAATTTTAATAGGTTTATGTGTAAATTTAAAAATTCTGTGCATATAATCAAATCACCTGCAAAATAACAGTTCAAGTGCAGTGTTGGGAGAAAAATTATTTACATTTCCAATTTCTGGAATAGACATGCCCTTTATTACAACATTTATAATAAAACAAATTATGATTTTTACTACCTTAAAATGTTTAACTAATGATTTTATGTAAACAGATCCATGTCCCAAAAGCAACACCTACTTCTTTTTATAAGAATATTCAGATTCTGGGTGGTGCCTGTGGCTCAAAGGAGTAGAGCACTGGCCCCATATGACAGAGGTGGCAGGTTCAAACCCAGCCCCAGCCAAAAACTGCAAATAAATAAATAAATAAATAAAATAGCATTCTGATTCCAAATGAACCCCCAAATTTCTTTCCCTGAAAGAATTTTTTTCTTTTTCTTGTTACCATGCTGAGGTAGAACCTAATCTTCAAGGGCAGATGTACTGAAAGAATAATTACAAGTTTGCACATGTACCAGGAAGGAATCTGCCCACAGAGCAACGATTTCATACAAGTTTTAATTGGTAAATATTTTTCAAAACATGTTATTTTCTGGCTTGGTGCCTGTAGCTCAGCGGCTAGAGCGCCATCCACATACACTGGAGCTAGCTGGTTCAAACCCAGCTGGGGCTTGCTAAACAATGATAACTACAATCAAAAAATAGCCCGGCATTGTGGTGGGTGCCTGTAGTCCCAGCTACTGGGAAGGCTGAGGCAAGAGAATCTCTTCAGCCCAAGAGTTTGAGGTTACTGTGAGCTGTGATGCCACAGCACTCTACCCAGGGGACATAGTGAGACTCTGTCGCAAAAAAAAGTTATTTTCTATCCAAAAGTGACTAGATACTTTGTTCACATCAGTATCAACTGAGATTCTAGAACTTAGAGACGTGATGACCCCATGGCAATCTCCAGGGATCATGGAAGACATTGCTAATCAATCATGACATTCTCTACCATACGGCCCAGAAGTGGCCTCAGAATCCCTCTCAATTTTGGGCCCTGAGCTATCAATATCACCAATTAATTACATTTGTCACATAAAATGAAACCAATTTGCCACTGTTAACTTAGAATTTCTGGCTGCATTTACCTCCACTATATATCCTTAAAGCTCTTAGAATCTTTCTGCTTCTAACATAACCATCCCAAATTTTTCTCTGAGTTGTCTACATCGTGTGAGCTGTGATTGAATCACACTGCATTTAAAGTGGCATCAAAGACAATGTCTGGTTGGCTGCCTCCAGCAGGCCTATCTGGGTAGGCAATTCCTTAGTGAGGTAATCTCAGGACAGGACCTAGACATCACCTTTGCAACTTATAAAGCTTCATTCAATCAGCTGTCCCTGAGTTTATCAAGCTCCAGGGCACTGACTCATAAGGAAACTAACAAGAGAAAGATTAATAAATCAGAACGCCAATTGCCTGATTTGTAGCAGAGGCATAAAACTTTCCAAAGGGTAGAAACTGGTTTTTACTACCCAAGAGATTCACTCTCTTGCATAGAGCTATCTGCAAAACTGAATTAGCAATTGGAGTTCAAGCATACAGTCTGGAGTGGGACCTCAGGATCCAGGTGATCTCAGGTCAGTTGCCTTCCATTTCTAAATCATAGTTTTCCCATCTTTATATTGGGGGAGGGCCAACAGTAATTACTTCTGAGGATTCAGAGCACGAATGCAATCATACCATTTACCAGCTGAGAATCAGGCACAGAGCAAGCAGCCAGTACAAGTTAAACTATTATATAGACTCAGCACAAAGAGAATAGAATACTTTTAAGGGATGTTTTGTCCAAATTATGGAAAAATCTTTGAACTCCCTGCTTCTTAGATGTCAATCTCGTCAGGTTTTGTTACTTTCAAAGTATCTGTCACTTTCTGTCAGATAGTATTTTATTTATTTATTTATTTATTTATTTATTTTTTGCAGTTATTGGCCAGGGCTGGGTTTGAACCCACCACCTCTGGCATATGGGGCTGGTGCCCTACTCCATTGAGCCACAGGCACCACCCTCTGTCAGATAGTTTTGAATGAATGCGAACAAATTCATAAACACCCAATCTTTGTTCTTTGAATTTAATGCGCATGTCCATCACCTTCTAAAACTATTCACTGTCGTCAGATAAAATAAAAGGATTAGGTTCTCACACTGATATTGGTCATGTTTTAACTCTGAGGATAGAGGCTGGTCCTCTTGCTTAGGTGACAGATTAAAAGAGAATTTGACGGTCAGTTAGTTAGTTCTTTTCCCCTGCCAGAAGCTCTGGTGCCTTTTTACTTCTTCTGTATTCCTTTCTAAATTCTAATAAAAATCCTGTCTTGACACTGAAAAAAAAAAAGGAGAATTTGGCAAGCCTTGGGACAGGCCAGGAGGAGCGCCGAGGTGCAGGTGTGTGCGTTTTTACTGTAATTATCCTGAGAGGAGGTGAAGAGGAAGCTGTAAATAGCTCCTGAGTGGCCCCTGTATGTCACAAGCACGTCACACATGCTCTCTCACTTCATTTTCATAACAACCCTGTAACCTGGATATTTTTATCCACACTTTATGGACGGTGTCTAGAAGGTAAAATAACTAGCCCAAGCCCCCCCTTGCTCCCTCCACGTCGCCTTCCTTACTGGCTACTTTTAGCTGAATCTTCAGAGGTTGGGATTTCTTCTGACCTCATCGCAAACCTCATAGTTTGAAGATTCTGTATCTATCAGCGTGATCACAAAACCTTTGTCCACTGATAGAAAGGGGAGGAGTCAGAAGGCTGCGAGGAGGTGCAGAACAATGATACTGAATAGGAAAGGAGATCTTTAAACCAGTGGCTCTCAGACTTGAGTGTGCATCAGATTCATGCAGAGGACTGGCCACGTGTTGCTGGGCCCCAGTTGAGGGAGAGAAAGGGAGAGGGTGGGCAGGGAAGAGCGGGAGGGGGAAGGCCTGGGGTGGGGCCTGAGAATTTGCATTGCTGACACATTCACAGCAGATGCTGATGTTACTGGTCCAGAGGTTACACTTGGAGCAACACTGGCTGATTTAAACAGGAGACTGAAAGACACAGGAGGAAACCAGGATGGGAAAGACAATGGGTCAGAGCGTTGTGTAGCAGTGAGAGCTCTCCCTCCTACAGTCCCACATCCTGTGTTCCACGGATCCATGCTCTGGACTGTCACGCCCATCACCACTCCAATGTGCCTGTTGATTCTGAGTGCTGGATCTGTGGCTGGCCAGGGCATGGGCTAGGAGGAAAGTGGTGGAGAAGGAATAAGGCAGCTATGAACTAGATGAGTCAGACAGCAGCTCTTTTCCCTGCCAGCCTCCAGGTCACCCTTTCCAGAGAGAGAACAGACTCTGGTATGGTCCTTGGCAGGGCAGGGTGGATAAGATTAGAGCCACGGCAGGTGGCAGGCCCTCTTGGAATTTCTAAGGTGAGGGGTGTGGACAGCCAGGCCTCCAAGAGGGAAGGCTCCAACCACAGAATTGGCTCTTGAATCACTCACTTGTGTTTCTGCAGTGATATTTTAAGCCAGTCAAGCCAAAATTTCCCTATCAAACAGCTCCCCTGGCACGTCTCTACCCTGATTGCAAAACAGAAAAAAAAAACCGAAGAGGAGGCTCTTTGGGCCCTTGCTGCGGGAGACTTGGAAACTCACCTGGGGAAAGGGAGCCTGAGAATGCTAAGCAATTTGCTGCTTACTAACCAATATTGGACTTCAGGTCTGGAATTCAGTTTAAAGTAGATAGAGAAAAATATTTCCTTCTTAACAGATTGTCCTTGGGCAAAGAAGAATGTCAACAAACCTAAGAAAAAAGCTTTATCTGCAGTTATCTGCCTCTGCAGAGGTGTTTGTTTTTATATCTTTCTAGCTTCATATGTTGCTTTAGGTGAAAATAATAGTGATTAATTTTAGGCAGTGTTGGCTTTTACTGAGCAATAGGTTTGGAAGATTCCTGAGAGGCCTATTTTCCTGTCCTTGAAAGATAGATATTAAGTTAGGTGGTTCTAGTCATTTTGAGAGGCAAGGAGAGGTTAATTAATGTTCGGCAAGCATTTCTTGAGTGCCTACTATGTGCCAGGCACTGTGAAAAGAGCCCTGGACCCAATATGTTAAGACTTGGTTGGAGTCCTGCCTAGCTCTGTGGCTTCCCAGCTGTGTGTCACTTTGCTTTTCCATCTTAAATTCCATCTGTTAAATGGGTGGGCACAGCACATGGGGTGACTACCAAATGACTTTGAGAATCCTCAAAAGCTGTGCAAGTACCAGGTGCCATTGCCTTGGTTTTGAGCTGCCTTCTCTTGGCATTATTCACAGGGACATTCCTGCGTGGCCTGGGGTTAGCACAGTGCTTGGCACAGGGGGTGCTCGGGAGGAAGGGCAGTCTCAGGAGTAGATCCTGGGCACCTGCGTTTTGGGTTCGGGTCTTCCGGGAGGGCAGTGAACTGCCGCGATCAGGCAAGAGCTGACCTGTGGCCGTGGTGCTTCATTCTGGGTGAGGCCGAGTACTGGCTCATGTTCTCTTGACTACTGACCACTGATTCTTGGAAGAGGACTTTGTTTCTGAGATGAAGTTCCCTCTGAAAAACAGACACAATTCCTCTACTCTGCCCAATTCATTGGGCTGTTCTGAGGATCAGAATTGACTAGATAGTAGCTGTGGCTGCGCCTTGAAAATTGTGCAATAGAGAAAAGCTGTTCGCCTCTATTTTTATGTACACTCGTCTAACAGTAAACTTCCCAGCAAAAGGCTTAAAGCGGGTCATTGTTATTTGGAAGGCTTGTTAGGATTCTGCTCTCTCAAGAACTTGGGGAACTACTGTGGAAAGTTAAAAACTTTGCAACAAAGACATTTGCACAAGAATGTTTACTGCAGCCCAATTCATAATTGCCAAGTCATGGAAGCAGCTCAAGTGCCCGTAGACCCACGAATGGATTAACAATCGTGGTATATGTATCCCATGGAATATTATACGGCCATAAGAAAGACGGAGACTTTACCTCTTTTATGTTTACATGGATGGAGCTGGATCACATTTTTCTTAGTAAAGTATCTCAAGAACGGAAAAAAAAATACCCAATGTACACAATACTATTACCAAATCAATATATAATCCCCCACACTTTCATACGAAAGATAAATTACAATTTATAACCCAGAAAGGAGAGAAGAGGAGGATAAGGGGAGGGTGTGGGATAGGTGGCGGCCGTAATCAGTGGGACCTCACTTACTGTGCACAGTGCAAGGGCACATGTGAAATATATTAATAGTAGAGTATAAATGTCTAAACACAACCATTAAATAAGTGAGATGAATGCTATGTTAACCAGGTTGATGTAAGTATTCCAAATAATATATAAAATCAGCACATTGTACCCCATACATGGAGTAATGTACACAGTTATGATCTAATAAAAAAATTTTAAAAAAGGTATATTTAAACAAGGAAAAAAAGCACCTTTATGAACACCTTTAGCAGGAAGCCCACAGTACAAACGATGGGGGCAAGAGGTGAATAAGAATATTGTAAAAGGGGGAGAAGGGAAATACCTGCCAAGAGGTGAATATGAGTATTGTAAGAGGCAGAGAAAAGAATGACCGATTGATAGACCGATAGGCAGCGAGAAGGGCAGGAGGAAGATGGTCAGTGGGCCACGGAGGACGGAGGGTGGGAGCTGATTAGAGCAAGACCCGCTGATGCAGCCCCAGACTGACCCCTGGGGGGAGACGGTGGGGCCACACAGGTCCAGAGGTTCTCCCACTTTCTTCAGTGCTGGCATTTACCAGGCAAAGCCCCCTGCTCTGCTAACTGCAACCTGAACTATGTCTGGCCGCCTCCATAGGAGGTCACTCTTCAAATATCTGCAGGAGTCAGGCCGGTGTATAAACAAGCCAAATTTGCCTGGCAAAGGAAAAGGGAGTTCTGGGAACAGGGCAAAGTCAAACACACACACCTGAGCTAAAGGCAGCAGCGGCTCCCGTGAGTTAAATCCATCTGTTATTTGATTCAGTTTTTTCAGATAGTGAACTTTTGAAGGCAAGGAAGAAATCTAGAGTTTAAAGTGAAACTTCCTGATCGTAAATATTAGAAATACAATGTGCAGCCAATGAAGTATCTCCTTGATTTACTTGTTTGCCATCTCTACACCCAGAGTATAAACACCCAGAGTAGCTCAACCTCACTTTTACGAATTGGTGTGAATTTCTCAGAGCAACTATAAGCACTAACCCTATGTCTTCACTGTTTTAGAGCACCCTGGCCTGGTCCCTCTGAGGGTAACCACTGTGCATCTTTTGGGACGCAAGCCAGAGGGTGCCGTGATTCTGAGTGCGGGCTCTCGAGTTAGACCACCCTGGGCTCGAATCCCTGCTTGCGCTGTTCCCAGCTACATGATCCTGAATCAGACACTTAGCCTTTCTGAGCCCTGGGTTTCTAATCTGACAAGGAGTTAATTATTCTTTGTTCTTTAAAGGGGGTATGGTGAGGATTAAGTGAAATATATATGAACTACTCATGGCCATGCCAAGCACATGGCAAACATTGAATAAATGTTAAATATTCTCATTGTTGTGAATAGCAGTTAAGTAGTTTTAAAAGCATTTCATTTAATCTCACTCAGCATTCATCTGGAAAGCAGCAATTCTCTCTCACACTTCTAGTATATATTCCAGAGTCCTGGGCCCAGTGCAGGTGTTCAAAGCTGGATGGTGACGTTTGCCACCATCACTGTTGACATTGTCACCATGCCTGTCCCCATTCTTGTCATCGTACTATTTACCAGGCACCGTTATGTCCCAGTTCCTGCGTTAGGTCCACATCTGTTGTGTTTATGTTCTCAGGGCAGCCCTTGAACTAGGAATTATTCCCTTCTCTCCTCACTTGATGAATGAGGATGATGAGGACCCAGCCCAAGGCCAGCACTGAAGAACATGGGAGACAGAGTTCAGCCCCCGACCTCCCGAGCACACAGCCTGCGTGGTCTCCCTTACACTGTGCCCCCGAGTGATCTGGGAGACGGAGGCAGTGGACATTATAGATTATGCAACTGGTCTCGGCTAGCCTGGCATTCTGAGGTGTGCGTCCCATTGCATTTTGGTACATTGCTATCATTTTGTCTTTTTCAGATGGCTGATAGCAGTTTATTTATAACTGAGAACTGACAGTCTGTTTACCCAAATAGCTCTTGGAAAGGTTCCAATTATGGTTCTGCCACATCTCTGAAGGGTAGTGATGGAAAGCCAAAGCCTGGTTATCTGTGCTGCCTGCTTAGCCATGAAACACAGCAACATGCTGGTCTTTGGGAGGAGGCCTTGGCGGGGGCAGAGAGACCCAGGCCCCAAGAGAGGTCAATATCAACACGACCTCTGGAGTGGATGCTGGCCACCTTTCAGTTCACGTCCAATGTTGTGGTTATTTCTCCTAGACAGGCCAACGTGTCACAGATATAGCTAGGAAGTCCTTGTGTAACTTCAAAAAGGTCGGTGTCCCCCTAGCCCTGACAATCCCAGCCATGTGTGTATGGCTTCTCCTGTCCCTCTGCCCCGCCATCAGGATGCGTGAGTAAGCCCCGGAGGCCTTTCTGTCTGTCCAGAGGATGGAGCAGCCACTGGGAGCAAGACCCTCTGCCAAGCTCCGGAGCTACACTACAGAGACGGGATTCAGAATCCTCGTCTTGTTGGAGAGAGCAAGGAGACCAAACTTGTACATTTGCAAACTGGATATCTGGCTGCCCTTTGTTCCAGTGTCATTCTGCACTTTTGAGTGACCCTGCATGGAAGTGGAAGAACGGAATCAGCAGAGGCAGCGAAGCACAGAGAGAAGCTTATCAGCGATTGTCTGCCACAGACTTGCTATGTGAACTTGGGCTTGCTGCTTCGCCTCAAGTCACATAGTCTGAGCTCACTTCCCAGCCTGACCACACACTAACTGTGTGACTCGAGCCGTCTGGTAAATTCCTCTGGGCCTCGGTTTTATTATCTGCAAAATGGGGATAATAGTGACTTTCTCACAGAGTTTTTATAAGAATTTAAATAAGATAAATGTGTATAAAATGCTTAACAATGTAGTGTTAAATAAATGTTGGCTATAAAAATAGTATGAAAAGTTTGCAAATGTTAGTAATTGTATTATTAGAGGGTTTCGGGCCTCAGTGCTTAGACTTGCTCTCTTTAATAGCTAAGCTCACTGTGTAGATGACGTCATTCTCTCATGGCTTTAAATGCCATTGCCAAATTTGTACCTCACATGTCCACTCCTCTCCCGAGCTTTACCACACACGTGTTATAGGGGTCTCTGAATGTTGCTGACTAGATGGGTTTTTGTATGTTTTTTGCATAGACAGTTAACAGGCCTTTAAAAGCCTACAAGTCCCTCACTCACTCCTGTTTATCCCCTGCTCCCCTCCACCTTCTCCTTCCTCAGCTTGGTAATGTCGGCTCCATCTTTTCCTGACCCTCAAGCCCAAGGCTTGGAGTCAGCCTTGACTCCTCAGTCTCATCTGCCGCTCCGTGTTCAAATACATCCAGAACCTGCTGACCTCGCACCTCCTCCCTCACCCCTGCGCTGGCCCCAGCCCTCCCTCTTCTCCCTGGCCTCCCTGAGTCTGCCTTGCCTCCTTCAGCAGGCTCTCACACAGTGGCCTGTTGAAACGTAAGTCAGATCCTGTTGCTGCTCTGCTGAGGGCCCCCCAGGGCTTCCTATCACCCTGAGAGAGAAACGCCACTTCACAAAGCCTGCAAGGCTCCTCCTGCCTGGGTCTGCTGAGCCCCCTCCTATCACCTAACCCTCTCCCACTGGGCTGGGCACCAAAGCTGCGCCCTCCAGGGCCTGTCCCTTCCTACCCCTTTGGCCTGGAATGGTCTTGCCCTGGACGTCCACGTGGCTCAGCCCTCATGTCCCCTAGGCCTGGCTCACATGGTGCCAGAGAGGGCACCACGTCAGGAAAAGCCCAGCCTGTCCTCCTTTGCTCTCTCGCTCAATATCCCACCTTCCTTTGTTCCTTTGACCCCCTCTGACCTATCCTACATTTTTGTTATTGCTGTTTATCGCCTCTCTCCCCTACTAGAATGTAAGCTCCATGAGAGCAGGATTTTGTTGCTTTGTTTCAAGCATTCTCATTGTCATCACAGTACCTGGTGCCTAATGCAATTGTATAAATATTGTCTTACTATGAATGAATAAATGAGCGAAGGAAAGAAGACTTGTCACCAGCTTCACTTTTCCTACCTTTAAAGAGCAGTGGCTGACTAGATGCTCTGTCCAAGGTCCCTCGTACTTAAACATTTTATGACTCCGCCAGGTCAGTTGAATTCTCACGCACCGGTCTCAGCACGCACCTCTGAGCAAGGCCAGATCACTCTGGAGCCCGAGTGCTGCTTCACAGTAAAGTAAACCATTTGCCACCCCCTGCCAACATCCAAAGTCTCGTGGACAGAATCAGATTGTCTTTAAAATGATAGTCGAGTAAACGTCACACCTGCTCACAAGTGCAGGCTATTTCCCATTGCCTTCTTTCCTGACCCATCCACCCCACACAATTCCCTGCCCCTCAGGAGGCTGATCTCTGCCTGCTTCACCTGGGCCTCCTCGCCTTCCAGCTTCGGGGCTGGGTCTGGCCAATGGAAGCAGGAGATGAGAGGCAGGAAGGGAGAGGGACTGGAGTGTGTTATCCCCATCCCACTCGGCCTTACTGTTGCCATCTAGTCACAGTCCGAGAACCCAGCCCCAGCCAGACAGCCTCGCTTCTTAGCTCCACTCCCACACGGCTCTCACACACTCTACTCCGCTTTCTTACTGACTCCAGGGCTAGGAGCGTCGTCTTACTGCTGTAGCCCCTAAAGTCCTCATGAGCTCCATTTACCTTGTCCACAAGTCCTTCATTAATGTCACTTCAGTTAAACTCTGCGAGTGTTCTCAGGCTACCCAGCAATGACAGCAGACAGCGAGTCTATTTTTCTGTATGCTGACAGGCATATGAGGTGGAATAGGTAAGGACTCCTGAGTGAACCCTTGAGCCTGCATTGACCAGACCATTGTTTAGAACTGGGCCTAGAGATCTCTCATAACCTGGGCTAAATAAGTGAGTTCTTTCTGGGGGAAACGTGTAGGGATTAACAGGTAGTGGAAGTTCCATGACACTCACTGCAGAGTGGGGGTAGAAATATCTGGCTGGATGTCAGTTAATTTTAACATTCTTACTGCCCAAAGGAAATACTTTACTCATCCTCTGTCCTGGACAGGGAAGAAAACTCACTCTGTGCCTTTCTTTGAGAGAAGAGTTTTAAATTCTTCACTTTATTTTTATTCAGAATAGTTCTTCACATTCCTGAAGAAACAAACCTCAAATCCAGATTGCTGGGTGACAGGGTAGTGGCAGAGTGCCAGGAAACATATTATCATGTGTGCTAACCCTGTTTAAGAAAACAGATCATTTTAAACTCAAGCAAATTACACAAAAAATGAATTGAAGCATGACCCCGGGGCCTTAGCAGAGGGAATGTAAAATGAAACCATAATACAAACTGAGAGGAAAAAAACAAAAAAGAAAGGAAAGAAAATAAATATGTTGGGAGGGGCAGAAGAGTTAAAGAAAAAGCCATGTTAATAATAAAGTAAAATATTTTCTTTACCTTTATACTTTTGCTAGGGATAGACCCATATCTCTGAAGATGTATGTGCTTCAAAATAGAGTATTTCAGTTAATCTGGGCAATCTAGCCATCATCGCAATAAAGAATGAGCTAGACATCCACATACCATGAAAGGCACTACATTCACCGATGTGGGGCTGTGGATGGGACAGGTTTTACACAGCGGAAGGCGGCAGTGATTTGTGGATGTTTATTGCACTTTTGTAGGATGCTGAACACGTGCATTCTTCAAAGCAGGAAGGTTTTGAGCTCCCTGAATCGTGATTGCTCCTATTCCTGCTAGATCAGGAATTCTCAAACTGTGGGTCGCGACCCCTTTGGGGACCCAAGCACCCTTTCGCAGGGGTCGCCTAAGACCATCGGAAAACACCTGCTTCCCACGGTCTCAGGGACCGAGAAGCCTCTATGCGTCTCCAGGCGGGTCCGCCCACGCGCAGACACGCCCACATACGAGTACCTGTGGTGACGTCATCGCGCCAGCCCCATCACGCACACCGGGCACAAACACAGCTTCAAAGTAACTTTATGGTTGGGGGTCACCACAGCGTGAGGAACCGTATTAAAGGGTCGGGGCATATTGGGAAGGTTGAGGACCACTTGCCGGAGAGAGGAGAAGGGGGAGCAGAGGCTGAGAACCAGGAGGAAGGCCGGGACGCTCAGCTTGCTCATGCTGAGGCACCGTCAGAGCTCTCAGATGCAGCCCACAGGAGATCTGTGACTTGGGGCCTGGCCAGCCTGCATGCACTTTCTTTACTTTCTTTCTTTCTTTCTTTCTTTTTTTTTTGTTCAGCAGGCCCAGGCCAGGTTCAAACCCACCAGCCCTGGAGCATGTGGCCAATGCCCTAACCACTGAGCTATGGGCACCCAGTCAGCCAACATATACTTTCAGTAGAGCCCCCAAACGGTGGTGGATCCTGAGATGAACTCTTTGCCTCCTAGTTCCATCAGCAAGGACATTTGAGAATCTTTCCGAATCTTCTGACCTGTTATAGCTCTCTGTGTCCCTCCTTTATCTGAGTGTCCTTGTGCCTAGGACTTAGCACCCAGCAGTTTTTCTCTCCTGGCAGACTGGCAGCCATTTTTTAATACCAGCAAACAAAAGCTTTGTGATGCATTATGTTTATTCTTTATTTTCTCTGATGAGTTAAGGTAATTCATCATGTTTCTTTTTTTGGCTTGGTAGACAGGACCCTCGCAGTAAATTTAATAACATTCAGAGTATTTTTTTTTTAACAGCAAGACTTTTTCTTTCTTTCTTTCTTTTTTTTTTAATTGTTTGAGATTCATTGAGGGTACAAAGAATTAGGTTACACAGATTGCATTTGTTAGATAGAGAAAGTCCCTCTTATACTTGTGTCCTGTCTCCAAGAGGTGTGCCATACACCATGACCCTCATCCCTTACCCTCCTCCCCTCTGGTGGCTACCTCATTCCCCTACTCCACCCTTGTATTAGCTCATCTACTACGTTCATATTAGAATCGAATACATTGGATTCTTGCTTCTCCATTCTTGTGATGCTTTACTAAGAAGAATGTACAAGCTGGGGTATATGCATACCATGAAATTCTACTCAGCCATTGAAAAAGAAGGGAGAATTTATATCTTTTGTATTAACCTGGATGGAGGTGGAATACATTCTTCTTAGTAAAGACTTTTTCTTTAATGCAAATCCTATGCAGGAGTGATACAGCTATACAAGGTGATATTCTGAGCAGAGCAGAGTCGTAAAGCCCTCTAGGTCTGGCTCCTTCACACTGCCTACTTTCCTTAGAGGGCTCTAAGTCCCCTCTAAGTACCCTCATAGGGTAGGGAGATCTTCTCAAACAAGACCCAGAGACCACATACCATGAAAGAAAAGACTGATACATTTGCCTATGTTAAATCAGTTTCTGTATTTTTAAAAAAGACACACTAAGTGAAATGTAATAAGTTTTCCCATTGGGAAAAGATATTTACAACTCTTATAATAGAGATAAGAATTTGTTTCTGGGTCATACAATAAATTTTGCAAATGAACCAGAGAAAGATACAACTTCTAATAAAAAAAAAAAAAAAACGGGGGGGGGGGAGAATATGCTTCTTTTTCTTTCTTTCTTTTTTTTTTAACAAGTACATGCTTTAAATTTTAAAGAAGACACATTAAAAAAATCAATCCCAGTAAAATGAATACAATGAGGAGTTTCTCTCCCATTCAGCAAGCATTCGCTGAGCACCTATTATGTGCCAGGCACTGGGAGAGCCTTTAAAATATAGCAGGGAATAGACATGTCCCTGCTCTCATGTAAGTGACGTTCTAGTACAAAGAGACAGATTATAAATATGTAAATGAGTTTTCAAGATAAGAAGAAGCACTAAAGACAAAAAATATTAATGTAACAGAGTCTTAGGATTGGGCAGAAGGAGAAGTTTGCAAATTTCAATGCCAGGAACAATCACTCTCAGGAGGTGACAAGTGAGTCAGGACCTGCAGGAATGAAGCCCACTGCCCCTTCAAATGCACCAGCCAATCTGCAGAGGGAGATGTTTTAAGGTGGGCAGGAGAGCAATGGGGCTGGAACCCACTGCTCAATCACGGCAGGATCCTCCTTGGCCCTACCCTCGGGGAGCTCACCATGTGAAGTGACTTCAAGAGTCACCCATACTATTATTTTTCCAACCCCCTTTTGGCAGCTCACATGTTTGAATTCACTTATGTTAAAAGTGTATTTGGTAGACTTTATTGGTATACTCACTTCAGGAATGGCTGCAAAATTTCAAAATAAATATCTGCCTCCTGAGTATATACCCAAAAGAAATGAGAGTCTGTACCCACCCAAAAGACATGCACGAGAACGGCCATAACAGCTAAAAACTGGGAATAACTCAAATATGCTTTCCCTAGAGAATGGATAAGTAAACTGTGGCACATTCATACCATGGAGTACTGCACAGTGATGAAGCAAGGATGAGTCACAGCTACACGCAGCCACAGGGGCAAATCTTGTACACTGAGCAAAAGGATCAGACCCCAAAGAGAGCATTGGATATTCTAGCAAGAGGAGGCAAAACTAATCAGTGGTACTGGAAGCCGGTGATTAATTATCTTTAGGGAGGGAGGACTGACTTTGAGGGGACACAGAAGGCCCAGCGGGGGGCAGGATATGTCCTCTGCCTTCATTTGGGTCATGGTTACCCGGGTGTGTTCAGATGGGGAAGAGTCATGTTCAAAGGCTTAGAATTTGTTCTCTTTAATACGTGGGAGGTGCATCTCATTGAACAAGCAATTTCTGGAAAAATTATAATAAGTTGAAGTTTAAAATATATAAATTTTAAATAATAAAAAAGACTATATATATATATATATATATATATGCCTATATACACACATACAGATATATATGTACAATTTCCAGGAGAGGGAACTGACTAGTGAAGATGAGACAGTTAACCTGACCAGTAATCAGGAAATTATAATTGAGAGAACAATTTCAGACATATCAGATAGGCAAATGTTTGAAAAGTATGATGAAAACTGTGTGAGGATGCGGGGAAATTCTGCTGTGCTCTTGGTGAGCATGAAAACTGGTCTAAGCTCCGTGCTGAGTAATTGGCAATGCTGAGATGTGGAGCTGCGCAGACGTGCACAGCCCCTGTGGGCAGCAATTCTCTCCTAGGCATGTATGTAACACAGATATAAAATATGTTATATGTTATAAACATGGATATATACACACATATGCATATTCTAGAAAAAATCTCCATGTATCTATAATGATCCATGTACACGGGAGGTCACTGGAGCAGTCTCCGTAATAGCAAAAACTTACAACCATGCTAAACGTGCATTGACACATAAATGGACAAATAAACAATCGTTTTTTCATTCCACAGAATGCTTTTTAGCAGTGAAATAATTCAGATCTCCCTATAGCCATGTGGATAAATGCCAAAAACATAATGTGGAGCAGAGAAGGCCAGGCGCAGGGTGACAGGTATGCTGCCATTTGTGTAAGGTGGAACACCAGTATGTCATGCTGGTCGCGTCTGGACATGTGCAACACCCCCGAGAAGAGGGACTCACGCCACTTGGAAATAGTGGTCACTTGTGAGGAAGTGCTGTCCAGATAGAGGCAGGACTACGGCATGTCTGGGATACTTTTGTTCTTATCAAAAGACAAAAAGATCTGAGTCAAAGATGGAAAACTATTGGCTCGGCGCCTGTGGCTCAACGGGCTAAGGCGCCAGCCACGTACACCTGAGCTGGCGGGTTCGAATCCAGCCCAGGCCTGCCAAGCCACAATGAAGGCTGCAACCAAAACAAAAAATAGCCAAGCGTTGTGGCGGGTGCCTGTAGTCCCAGCTACTTGGGAGGCTGAGGCAGGAGACTCGCTTGAGCCCAGGAATTGGAGGTTGCAGTGAGCTGTGATGCCACAGCACTCTACCCAGGGTGACAGCTTGAGGCTCTGTCTCAAAAAAAAAAAAAAAAGATGGAAAACTATTTACATTTGCTCAGTCTGGATGGTGGGTACATGGTTATGAGTATGGGGTTCAGGAGAGTGGTCTGAGCTGGAGGTAGAATAATGTGGTTTTAACATAAAGTTAAAGCCAGGAAGTCCATGAGACCACCCCAGGGGTGAGTGCAAAATAAATATGCATGATGGAGTCCCTGGGGCGCCCCACCTGTGCAGAGCAGGGCAAGCAAGGGAGACTGAGGAAGAAGGCTGGGAGGCAGGAGCAAAACAAAGAGGGAGCAACGTGGGGTGAACCAGTGTCGAAGCTGAGGACTGACCGTGGCATAGAGGGACGTGGAAGCACTGGGAACCTTGACCAGGGCATTTTTAATGGGGCAGGGAAGTGGGGGGCAGATGGCTGGACTGGGTTTGGGAACTGGATCTCTTGAGTATAGTTCAGAGAAAAGCTATAACCATGGGTGGGAAGGAGTCGGAACTTATTATTATTATTGTTGTTGTTTAAAAGAAATTGCATCCTGATTGTTCGCTGAGGGGAATGATCCAGGGAGGAGGGGAAAGTTCTGATGACGTGGGAGGGGGAGGCAGAATTGCTCCAGTGCCGTCAATGGCGAGAGGGGGTCGGGTCCAGAGTACACCAGAGGAAGGAAGGCCTTAGGTGGGAGCCCGGGACATGAGAGCTGCCCATCAGCTGAGGGAAAGGCACCGAGTCACTATTACCCTTCCAGTGAGAGAGAGACGCTTCTGTCCTGTCCCTGCACCAGCGGCTGGAGCTTTGAGCGTCTGGGGAGCAGATTCTTTACTTGATCTCACAGTGCTTTTGCCAGTACCAAGTTTCCCTGAAGCGTTCTCCTGTTTGTTTCTTTGGCAGGTAAATTTGCTCAGTAGGTTAGAAGAGCAAAGCTCCCTGGATCAATGTCCCTGTTTGATTCGCTTAATTCACCCAGGGCTGAATTATTCTTCAGGTGGAATAGGTATGCACTAAAAATCCCACCAGCAAAACAGTAACAGAGAGGTGCAGGGAGGGAGAAGAGAGAAAGAATTCAATTAAAGATATTCAGGATTTTGCCATCTGTAAAGCCAAATGAAGTTATTATGATTTCTGCGTGTACGTAAATTTTGTGTCTTACGGTTAGGCGTTGTTTTGTCTTCGGTAGCAGAAGGGAGAGCAGCATGGTCTGTCCATGCTCACAAATGTCATAATCCAGCTCTTTTTAAACCGTTTTCCTTTGAGCAGAAGAAATCTTGATTCATGGCTAGAGATTATACTCCGACCACACAAACAGAGCTCTTACAAGTGGCTGTCAAAAAGCATCGGCAGCTCTTGTAACCCGCCGTCTCTCAGGGAATAATACAGTAAACGCACATCCTGCTGTCCCAGGCCAGAGGCTCGTCTCTCCACATGACAAATGGCATGTGTTCTGTCTAAATAAAGCCTTTATTTTATGAAATGCAGTTGCCCAAAGCCTTGTGCAACCCCAGCTCGGTCCCATATTGCTCCACAGGCCAATGAGTGGACGTCCAGGGATGGGTGCTTTTCTTGCTGTTCGCACAGGAAACATCATTCTCAAGTTGACTCTCTCAATAAGTCACTTCTCTTAATCACATTTTCAAGCACACAGAGTCTTTCTTCCAAACTACATTCTTCAGAAAGGGGCTAGTGACTGTCACGTGTGGTCTTGTCTTTCTCTTGCGGTAGACTTTTGAGGAGATGGAAAGCGGGTATAGGAAAGAGAAGGGTCAATATCAGGATAGTAACAGAAGGAGAAAGAACAGGGGCAGACAGTCAGACGGTGAGGGCAAAAGTTCAGTTCGCACCTGCTCTGGGCTACAGCAGCGTAGATAAGAAGTACACAGTTCCTGCTCTTGGGTAGCTAATGGTTACGAGCAGAGGCTCTCAACCTTTTGAGTCATGACTGATAGATAATATTTCATATGTTTAATCCACTCACTTTATTAGTAAGAACTCTGGACTCTATCGCAGAGCGTGAGCGATTCCGAGCTCAGAAGCCACACACCCGCCCCTCTTCCCTGCGCTGTGCACATGGCTGCAGAACTCTCAGTCTCTGTTTATCCCCCACCCCATGGGCCTCGGGGTGACAATGACCCGTCCCGAGCTTGAGGAGTGGCCTCTGACTGACTTACACAAGCCAGTTATCCTACCTTTTTCGGTTCAGGGGAAGGCATGTGACTTATGTTTCTTTGGAGGGAAAACCAGGATTGTGGTTTGACAGTTGGGGGTGGAGGGGCGGGAAAGAGAAGCTCTTTCCCCCAGACGTGCTGCGTGTGGATGTGAAACCTGGAACTGCCGCTGCTGTTTTGCTGTCAGGAGTGAAGTCAGCTTGAGATAAACCCACAGAGCCGAGAGAATGGCAGATCAAAGGAGCCTAGAGCCAAAGAGAAGTCTGCCTGGAGTCCACATAACGCAGTATGTGTGTGGGTCCAGGTGCAACTCCAGCTACTTACGTATTTTGGTACCAGGAGCTCATCCTGGAGCTGTTGATTGTTTAACTCAGTCTGAGTCGGGTTTTGGGAATTTGCCACCCATAGTGCTGATCCATATAAGCAGCTGTTCAACTCTGTGACTGGGCACCTCTGGTTTAGGGGAAGTTTAAATAAGTTACTAGTTTGACAAATGAAGTGGTTAACAATAATGATGATATAAAACCTGAAAGCGAGCAATGGCATTTAGAGAGATTTCCTTGGGTCAGGGCGATGGTAGTAGTTGTGTGTGCAGCAAAGGAGACAGAAAATAGGAAAATGCAGATGAGGAAAAGAAAATGCTAGATAAGGAAATACTTGTATTTCTTAATTGGTTTTAAAATATGTACAGTTACTAGAGAGGGTTTCCAAACACAAAGCTCTAAATTCAGAAAGGGTAACAATAGTGGTATTGCCAGAAGTAAAGGCCCCTGTTGATATTAGGGGGTAGGTTTGGACCAGAAATGATAAAATATGGCTGGACTAACAAAGGAACTCATGTCCAAAGTTGCTTATATATTACAAAAATCTCAGAAGCCTGAAGTATTAAAGTAATTGGTAGATGCAATAAATATTGGATCATCAACAGAAAAACAAGTGTTCCAGACAGCTAGTTGATGTGAATGGAGAATATTTAAGCCAGCATGTTAGAGCAGCCTCCAGAGACGGCAGTGCCCAGGAATCTATCATTTTTGCTGATGCAAATAAAATAAAAATACCATTTTTTGCCATGTCCTTTGACTATGGTGTCTGTGTCTTCGGTTTAAGATTGTTTCTCCTTCCTTCCTCTCTGTTCTCCCTTTTTAATTTTTTTTTCTTCCTTTTTCTTGTGTAACGATGCTGGCATTTGTGTACAGATCTTCTTTTATATTGAGATCATTCGTGCTGGTGGCTTCAGAGGCAGTCTATGTGAGTTCAGCCCGAGTGATTGTAGGCAGTTCCTTGAACTTGACTGCTTTTAGGAAATTTTGAATACTTCCTGGAAATTGCCTGAGTCAGCTTGCAACTCAATGATAAAACATATCCTGTAAGTCCTGAGTGCTACATGTGGGCAGAGAAAAGACAAAGCAATTTCCTAGCTGTTTTAAAAAAGAGCACAGGGCTCCCTTCAGGGGGTTCTTCTGCGTAGGAAAGCAAGTTAAGGCAGGATGGAGTGGGCAGGCTGCTCGCAGGATGCTTGGAAAATTAAATGGGAAAGAAAGCAGTGTGGTGGTAGGACGTCCTGTGCGTCCAAGAGGACATATTCTGGGAAAGAGGGAAGGCTAGAGTAGGAAGTCCTGTGCATCTAAGAGGACATATTCTGGGAAGGAGGTAAGGCTAGAGATAAACCAGAAACACCTCTGACTTTCATTTTTCCAAACACAATTTTGGTAGTATCTAAGACAGCTTCAGGAAAAGGAAAGGGTGAAGTGTATTGGAAAAACTCAAAATGTGGCATTTCTGTCTCAAAAGTCCTGTATTTTATCTTGCAGTTCTCAGACCAGAGAAGGGCAGTGTTACCCGTGTTAGGTGTGGGGTTGGGAAATACTTTCTCTGTCAGGTTCCAGACACTCAGATTTCTAGGGTCTGGCCAGACTAGTAACCTTGAATCTGTCCACTTCATGCTAGGCTTTAACCAAGTGTCACAAGGCTTTGTCAGGAAACTGACATGCCTTCTTTTCTGCCCTCCCACCCTTCATTTAAACAGTGGCCACGGAACAGGGACAGGTGTCAGACACTGAGATAGGTGTTGGGACGGCAAAGATGGCTAAGGCGTGCTTCCTGCCCTAGAGGAGGGCCCTGGTTGAGGAGCCTGAACAGGAGTAGGTAAGTTACAGTAGGGAAAACTGAGCGTCGTGAAGAATCCAGAGCTGTGAGAGCCTGACCCCCACTCAGAGCTCATTGATGCCTCATTGAGCTGTTGACGCCTTCCCAGTTAAGATGGGATGGGGGAAGCTTACCACATGCCTCCAGAGAGCCAGGAGCCAGCATTTACCAGCTCTCAGGGAGTTCTTATACCAAGGATAACATTTCAGGTGGCAAAGAAATAATCTCATGCATTGGTTTGAGGAGCTCATGTTGCACAACTTCTACATTTTCTTTCATAGCCTGTAGGTTAGAGAGGAAATTATCTTTTTCCCCCCTTTTTCTGGGGAGAGGATCATTGGCAGATTTTTTTAATAAAAATTAAAGAGATATATAAAAACACATGTGGAGGGGCGGGAGAGGGGTGTGCGGCCACGGTGTGTGACACACCTCTTGGGGGTGAGGCACTATTGCTGGGACTCACCCAGCAAATGCAAGCAGTATTGCCCGCTCACTGTACTCTCAATGATTCCCCAACAATAAAACACACACACACACACACACACATCCTGGGACCCTGCAATTCTATTTCTAGGAATCTGCTCAGATATATCCTGAAGAATGTACAAGTTTGTCCATTACAACACTGTTTGTAACAGTGAAAACTTATAAATAAGCTAGATGTCTAATTGTAGGGAATTATTAAATAGATCATGGTATACTATGGAATGCTCTACAGCAGTTCAAAAGAACATAGTCCTCTATAGACCGAATGGAAAAAGAACATTGCAGAATAATTTATATACCCTGATAACAGTTATGATTTTATTAAGAGCAACTCACATATATATTATCTACCCACCTATATCTATCTACTTACCTTCCTACCCATCTTTCTAAAAATATAGTAAAAAGCGCTGAAGGGTATGCAAAAACCTGTTAACCGCTATTTGGGGAAAGAGGAATAAGGTTGGGAGTGAGGAATAGGGTGGGTGAAGGGATATTAACTTAAATTTTGTGTGTTGCTTTCTCATTGGGGTGTTTCCTAACACTGACTCTAGAATCAGATGTCACTCTCGCAAAAACATAAAAGTTACATTTGCCACTCCTACCATATCTGAAATGCTACCTTGGTCATAAGGCAGGAATATCAACTCCAGTGAAGCGGGGAGTGGCTGGCGCATTTCAGTCGCATAGAAATGCCTTTTGACTTTCTGAACTTTCCCTTAAGGGACAAGGCCTCAAACTTGATTTTTAAAAGTCAGACTTAGGATTCTAGGGACTGAATGAGCCACACAGCAGTGCTTATGTGAGCCTCTAGGCTGAGCATCTGGCTGTGCTCTGTGGTGCCACAGTGACCGTGTGGAAAGTGAAAAGTTTTTTTTAACTAGTTGCTTCAGCTGCCAAACGGGGCCGATTCCTCCCCAGGACAGCTCCTTGACAACATCAGTCAAACCAGTTATACTAGTTATCATCCAGACAGTTAGCCCAGTTATTAGACTGAAATGTTCCCTTTTCTACCCGTAGCCCCCTTCTTGTACAGACGAAACTGAAAATGTGCACAGCATTTTCCTGCTATTAACTTAAATCGCTGGCTTTTCCTCTGTTCAACCATTGAAGCCATTTCTTAGCAGGAACGTGGGGGCAGACCCCGGGACTTCTTCAAAACTAGCATCAATCTAGTTTTCAGGGAGGCAGACAGGAAATCTAGCCTTTGGGGTCTGACACACTCAGATCTGAGTCCCGTCTTTGTCCCTCACTGGCTCTGTGACTATGGGCCAGTTCCTCAGAACTCTGGGCCTTATTTTCCTTATGTGCAGATGAGGAAAATTAAAATTCTGTAATTCAATTGTCTGCTGTCAGGATTAAATGTGTCTTGTGAAGCACCTAGCACTGTGCCAGCCAGCCATGTAATCCCTGTATGGTTGTAAGCATATCAAAGAAAAACATTTTTGTGTTTGTTTTTAAAACAGAACCCTTCTGAAATGATCATTTGGTCCAGAGCTTCTTCTCAGTTGCCTTTTTAAATGCAGGGAAGGCCTCTCTTCTGGCTTAGGAAATGCCCTGGGTTTTAGGTCAAAGGGAAGTTTGATTTTCAGATAGAACAGGGCCCATGCAGGGGTGTCCTGGTGGGATTCTGTTTCCTGCAGTGTATCCATGGCTTCAAAATATCTGGAAAATACTGAAGGCAAATGTCAAAGAGTGGGTAATTCCAGGGGAAACAGGATTTCAGCCTGTTTGCTAGGGAGACCCTCAGGTAGGCACTAACCATGCGCTCTGATTCTTAAGGACAATTCACTTTCTCTCTGTAGCGCTCCCAATTCTGCCATGGCAGGAACAGGAGGAAGTTCTGCGGGTTACAGCAGGATCTACCTACTTCTTGGTCCTCTCTAGAAGGACAGAATAAAAAAGGGCAGGCATAAAAAGCATACTGAGCTTCTTGTATCTGGAAGATCGACCTGAGGTGTAGGGGAAGAGGGGCCTGTAGGAAGAGGCTGACTTAGAACCAAGGAGTGGGTGGTGGAGGGATTGTGAATGCGGCTGTCTTCCCAGAGAACCGAGCTCTCCTGTGTTACTACCCAGTCATTCGGCTGGGCCACCATCAAGAACCAGAACCGCCATTTACCATCAAGACAGCAGAACTCTTCTTGCGAGATCATTGACAGAGTTGCTTGGCCAGGTTGACAAGGTGGGAGGGAACAGAGGAAGGTGGCCTGAGGCAAGGCCGTGTGCTGAGGAACTGGATTTGAATCTAGTCTGTTTGAACCTCTGAGGTAATGCACGGCCACACGAATCCTGTGTCAGAGGACCAGCCAGGTGACCTCAGACAAGTGGCTCAACCGAGATCTCCGCCACTTCTGTTCACTCATCTATGAAACGGCATAATAAGAGGCTGTCCCTCAGAAGTGAGGTGTGAGCTTATAGCACATGCCTGGCGCATAGGAAGTGCTCACACATTGTTGTTTATTATTGTTGTTGTTTATGAATCTGGGATCCCTACCAAAACATTGTTGTAGGTAGGCATTATTGCCATTTCTCAGTGAGGAAACTGAGGCTCAGGGTGGCGATGACGACTAACCCTGAAGAGAAAGCCAGTTAGTGGCAGAGTGAAGGCCTCTGGCCTGATGTGACCAGGTTAGCTGCTCTGTCCCCGTGATACAGCTTTCCGGGGCGCGGAAGAAGCTGGGTACTAGTAGATGGTAAGAAAAATGGAACTGGACAGATGAAGTGTTCCTTTTCCTTTTTATCCAGAAGTGGGCTTGTGACTTGCCCTCTTGGGTGCCCCACCCGCACACCAGGCCCGTCCCAGATCCAGGCTGGGGCCCTCGTCCAGCCCTGCTATGGCTGCCTTCTTTAGCCTGTTCCCGGCAGCAGCCAGGGGAGAACCACTGGCTCCTTTCCATGACATAGAGGGCCACTGGATGACCAGACTGAACCTGTGGATCAGCAGAGGTGGGTACAGGCCCTTCCGGTCATGTGACATCTCCCACATGACTAGAAGCTGCCTCTGAATGAGTCTGCTCCACAGCGTGTAGCCCTGTGGACTTTTAAGGCATGAGGAAAACAGAACCTTCAGGAAACAGAAAAAAAAAAAAAAAAAGGAAAAATAAAGGGAAAAAAAGGTCAAGAAGAAAAGCTTCTGCCAGAGATTTTAAAACATTGGTATTTCTTGCACCATGATGCCACATGCTGCTATCTGGACTGGGCCTGTGCAAGTCCATAGAACTTTTTAGGTAAAATCTTTGTCACGTGCATAGAGCTGGCTCTGTCATTTTTTCGGCTTTATTTACCAACTGCCTAATTGATGTTGGATCCCTGATAGAGCAGGGACCTTGGCAGGCCCCATCCCTGCCCTCAGGGGGGTTTTGTTCTAGAAGGGAGAGCAACCTTAAACAAGTACTTATGATAATGATTGTATGAATTGTAATATGGATTGGCATAATAAAGGAAAAGGCAAAGAATGGAGGAATTTGATCTAATTTGGTAGGTGGGGCAGTCAGATGAAGCCTTTTGGGAAAAAGTGGCATCTGAGCTGAGGCTTGAAATTTGTAGGAAGTTGGCCAGAAAAAGAGGGATAGGATGAAAAGAAGGACATTTTCATGTGTTTACCCATGCCGTATTCATTTATTTATCCAGCAATTATGTATTGACTACTTCCTATTTGGGGGCACTTTTCTAAAAAGTTAAGAAACACTAGTGAGAAAATACGATGAAAATTGCTATGCTAAAATAATTAAATTCCCAGTTATTCTTGTTTATCTTTTGCTACGTAACCAATAAGCTAAATACTTGGGGGTTAAAGCCATCATTTTATCCTATTCTCAATGTTGTGGGTCAGGAAATTGGGAAGGACTTTATTGGCTAGCTCCCCTCTCCTCTGGATGGTATCATCCAGGCATCTGGGGCTGGAGGGTTCACTTCCTCACTCACTTGAGAGGGATGTGCTGGGAGCGGGAATGATGCGCTGCTGGCTGGAGGCTCAGCGGGGGCTGCCGGCTGGTCTGCCTGTATGGTTTGGGCTTCTTGTGATCTAGCCCCAGGAATCCCAAAATGTCACTTTTGCTACTGTTTACTGGTAAAGCAAACCACTAGGGCCAATGCAGATGCAAATCAAGGGAGATTAGTTTCCACCTCTCAACCCGAAGAAGAGCCAAGAGTTTTAAGGTCACTTTTAGCCTGTTGTGGAGGAATTAATATACAATATTGACAAGGTCTTCAAGGTTAGTCAAGGACTCTACCTTTTAGAGTTCAAAGCCAGGTGCAGAGTTAAGAAAGAGTTTAGAACATTTAATATTTATATTGTTTAATTTACTCTGGCATCAGAAGCCAACAGATACTGATAGGGCACCTCTATATAGCAGGTCAAAAAATGGTATATAGACAAAATCTGGCCCTCTCCTTGTTTCTATAAATAAGGTTTTATCAGAACACAGGTATGTCCATTTGTTTATTATTTTTGTCTGTAGCTGCTTTCGCACTACAGTGGCAGAGTTAAATTCTTGCAACAGAGACTGTAGCATCCACAAAAGCTAAAATATTTACTCTCTGGCTCTTTACAGAACAAGTTTGCTGATGTAGCTTCCATTTTATTAAACACTTACAATATGCAATTCCTGGGCTGGAGCTTTGCATGCATAAAGGCATTACCCCCATTTCATAGATAGAACATAGAGATTAGGAGGTTAAATACCATTGCCAAGATCACAAGTTAGTAAGTTGTAGAACTGAGATTTGAGCTTAAATTGTTGAAGGTTAACAACTTCGCTTTTAAATATATTTACCACGGAATTTCAGGATGCCAGCCATGTAAATGCAATAACTGCAGTATGTGACAAGTGTGGCACACAACTTGTCAGGTGGCCAGCTGTGAAGGCAGGTCCTCTCAGGCCAGGATGAGATGCTCAAACTTTAGTCTGAAAGCAACATGGGGTTTGTGAGTGTGGAAAGATGATGTGTGGGTGGGACCAGTGGTTCTCGACCTTCTTCATGCTGTGACCCTTTAATACAGGTCCTCATGTTGAGGTGACTCCCAACCATAAAATTATTTTCTTTGTCTAGCAACGGACACCTGGGCAACTCATTCACAGGTGTTCCTTGTGGAGAAAGGGCCCAAGCCAGTGGCAATCCTTAAGCAGACAGACAATGTCTAATACTCCCCTCACCTGTCAGGTACCTTCTCAATAAAAGGCCACTGTGAAGGTTGTTCAGGGCTACCGTGTATTCAAGGTTAGTCCGCCTCCTGCAAGCTTGTACTTCTAATCCATTTCACACCTTGTTCCTTCATTATAGCCCCCTATAGCCGACAGAGACCAGGGCTATAGGGGTTGCAACATAGATCACTCTGGTGGCCCAGCGGAATTTCAAGGGTTCTCCAAAGTGGAGGAGACAGAAGATGAGTGAGAGTTAGAGATTTGAAGATGCCAAACAGCTGGCTGTAAGGATGGAGATAGGGGACTCGAGCCAAGGAATACCAGTGGCCTCTTGTAGCTGGAAAGGCAAGATAACAGATTCTGCCCTGGCGCCCCCAGAAAGAATGTAGCTCTGCTGACACCTAAGTTTAGGTCTAGTGAGACCCACTATAGACTTCTGACCTCCAGAACTGTAGGATCAAACAAAAATTTTTGCTGTTTTAAGCCACTAAGTTTGTAGTAATTTGTTAAGGCAGCCAATAGAAAACTATTGCAAGAGAACAACCCATTGGGTCACCATATTGAAATTTCACGTGTTTCAACAAGCATGGTGGGGCAAGGAAATCTTGATTAAATTAGTGTAGATGTCTTTTATAGCAAAAATCTTATCAATTAAATAAGGAGAGTGGCCTAAGGGGAGCATGTTTGGTATATCAGTAGTTCTTATTACTAATGATAACAATATCACCTACCATGACTAAACACTTAACATATGTTAACAACTTTGCACACATCTCTATTCCTTATGACAACATGATGTAGGTTTTGGTCTCTATTTTTTCTGAATAAAGAAAGGCTCAGAATGCTCACGAGACTTGTATGTGGTTGTACATATACCGTAAGTGGATTTAGATTCAGGTTTTACTTTGTTATGCCTCATTGTTGGATTAATTCTACTATTGACATATTTTCCACTATCAAATTATTTAGAGGAGAGGAAAGAGAAGATTACAAACCATGAAGGGGTAGGGATGTAATACATCCTGGTTATTACTTAATACCTCTGCTTAGAATGATACCTCACACATAGCAGTCACTCTATTTATATACATTTTTTTTTTTCAGAGAATGAATGAATGGCTGGATAAATAACTGGATGGATGGAAACCTATATTAGAATCAAAGAGCCTTAGAACTGAGAGTGTTTTCAGAAATGATTTGATCCACTTTGTTATTTTATAGATGGGCAAATTGGGTCTTAGTGAATAGAAGAGAATGATCCCATGAGTGATTCAACAAATGCTGTGCTGAGGAGGGATGATTTTGAATGAGTATACATTAAAAAGAGTGGGTTGTGGGATTGCAAACAAGAAGTTCACATTTAACTGATTCCACTCCAGGGACTCTAAGTTGAGCTTTATAAAATAAAGTCTAATGTGTATCTCACTTTCAAGATTGGTCATCACTTATAGACAGTGGGAGAATAGGGGAGGCCCAAGCAGACGCCAAGAAGGGAAGAAAACGCAGAGTCTGACTTAAAGCTGATCCATTTTTTTGGCCTTGGTGAAGTTACAGCCACAACCTGACCAGGTAAAACAGTGAAATTTTCACTTGAGTTCAACAGGGCAGCACTTGTTGAAGCACACAGATCTGAGAAGAATGAGGTTGTTAGGGCGAGTGGATGCAGGGGGTAGTTTAAAGTAGTTTTCATAAAAGAAGAAAGAGAATGAAGAGGAATGTCCCTTCTCTGCAGAGAAGTCAAACCACGTGAGATAGCTGAGACCAGTGAGAACACATCCAATAAACACGGCCCAGTGCTTGGTAGACACGACTGTGTGAGTGCCAGAGAACATCGTGGGCTTTATGTAGGGACAGTCCTTTTCAGGGTGGGGGCTGTAATAGCAGAGAAAGAACTAAGGCTGTAAAATGATTGCATAACTTTGTCTGTTAGGTTAGGCAACACATGGAGGTTGTCGGTGTTTCCATTGGCTGAATGGAAAGTTCAAAGTTTTCTTTGTTCATTGTCAAGAAAATGTATATGACAATTCAAGGGTGTGCTTTATTAATCGAAGATTTTGGCTGGTATTAAGACTCTTGAAATTTGGAGAATTGGTTCTTTGTAAAATTTGAAGGATTTGATATGATAATGCAATCATCTGGATATGATGCAGACACACTCGATTCCTCTTCAAAGGGAGACAGCACAGTAGTGGTTGAGAACTTGAGCTTGCAGTCAAGATGGCCTCTCTTTATTTGCTGTGGACATTGGCCAGTTATGTTTCATTTTCTCTGTCAGGTGAGATGAGTAATGGTAATTCTTCCATCAGGTTGTTAATTAATTAACACAGCTAATATGTGTGGTACATAGCACATGCTCACTAAATACATGTTACTAGTATCCTTTTCCAAGCTTTTGCTGATGTGTTGCACCTTCCTAGATATTTTTGTGAAGCCATTATGTGTATGTGGATATCCAGCCCTCTGGTTGATTTTTTAAAATGTTGGTTAAAAATGTGTCCAGAAGAAGAAAAGAACATAATACTCGTCTTCCAGCCTTGCAGCCAAATGAGTCCTTGAGTAGAGAAGGTCAGATAGTGTGTGGGTGGAAGGCAGAGCCAGGTCCTTTAGGTATGCAGGGTGATCACTCTGCTTCCCCAGATGCACAGCTCCCAGCCTCATGCTAAGGACCTACCCTCTCCCCACCTCTGCACGTTGTAAACAGGGGGCATTTGCTTGGTTTTCCTATGGTCTTGGGCTCGACTCAGGCCCTTTATTTACAGAGACAAACATATACACCTTCTGCACCGCGCATGATGTGGAGCCTGCTCACCATCGCTCCTTGCACACAAGCTCCAGGCAAGTGCGGTTTGTGCTCTTAACCAAGTATCAGTGCTTGCTCTGTTTACAGGTATCTGATGAACAAAAGCAACAGAGGTGCTCCAGACCTTCGGCTGTGCTGAGCCTCAGGAAAAAAATGAAAGAAGAAAGAAAACAAAACCCCGCCTCTCTGACAGTGCTCTCCCGGTGTGCCAACCGATCTGTTTGCTGATTAAATTCTTAACCCATACCTATGTGAGGCTTGCGTCAGTTTTGCGTCTTTGATCCTTAATTTTGCAGTTCTCAATTTATTTATTTTTTTCGGTGACTGCATAAATGACTCATCAGCAGGAAATGTGAATAAATAGTCAACTTAACTGAAAACACAAATAAACATATCTTTTTTTTTTTTTTTCTTGGAGGTGAGGGTTGCTTAAAGGGAGAAGAACCTTGGGAGGATAGACTCTAGTTCCTGGGGCAAAATCTCTTGCTTTTTGTGGAGTTCCGCCCCTTTTTCTGCAGTAAGGAGGGCATGAGCCCAGCTGCTAAGGAGACATCTGTCTGGGTGGGGAGCTCAGGAGTATTGGTTAGGATTGAGTCTCTTTATCAGGAACTTAAGTAATTTATGAAGTTATCCGACAAGCACCTATTTTATGCATATGTCCTTATGAATGTATACGCGTATTTTGTAGAATCACTGTAACTGATTTTCTTGATCACTCCTAGGACCAAGGCTATGGCCCCATATAAATGGAGATCTAATTCTATTGCTGCCTGAACAGTCAGTAACATTGAGCACGATTAAACATAGCCTGAATGAATGGAATTAGAATGAGCGTCTAGATGGAATCGTTACCATATGGATACAGGCTTGTGGTTATAAAGACATTTTCTTGATTACAATGTCCACATGCTCTTTGATTCCGAAATCTTCCTAATTTCCATGTAAACAGTTTTGTTAGCATGGCAATCACAGGCAGAGGTTACAAAAACCTTTCTTGTGTCTCTGAGCCAAGATGAAAGAGCAGCGAAGCCAAGGTGGTGATGAAAGCATTGCATGGGATGCCTTTCCACATTTCATGTCTGGACTGACTCCAAGTTTTAAAGTTCGGGAGGCCCCTTGAGCATGTTGGAGACTTTTCTGGATGACTCATGAGAGGTGTAAATATTTCTCTCCTTGTGCTCAGGCCTGGTGACCAACTCCCCATGCATTCCCATCCTTATCTCCTTGCAAGTGCCTTAGGTGGGTGCCTCACCTTCCCCACCCTGTGATAGGCCTGGGAACTCGCCAAGAAACCACACTGGCAGGAGGGGTGACTCTCCCAAGAAGTTTCACTTCGTGGTGTGACTTTTCCTATTTTACGTATAAATTACGCACCTCTCGTTAATTTCCTGGAAATTCCAGAAACCTGGTAAGATTTCTGGAAAGATAAAACCGGAAAGATAAAATTCAAGGCAAGATGAATCTGAAACAAAATGAACAGGTTTGTATATGGTTTTGCTCTGTTTTAAATGAGGGCTAAAGTTAAAAATAATTTAAATCTGCTTATAAAGATGTAGGATTATAATTATTGTTTACCATCACTTAATAAAAATACATCAAAAAAATGGCAAAAGGCAGAGGGAAATCCATGGTCCTTCCTATAACCCTTAAATAACAATGTCTATGATACCAGCTACACTCAACTAAGTTCCAGGGAAAAGCCAAAATCGACCCTTTCCCCCTCTGACTCTGAGAATTCTGACTTGAGATGAGCCTAAAGAGATAGGGAAACATTTTTAGGAGAGACTTTCTGGCTTCTGCAAACACCTTAGTGATTTGGTATGAAAATTCATTTCAGTTATGAGCTGAAAGCAATCCCACATACTGAGACACCTTCTTTAATATCTTTTCAATTTTATTAGATTCAGATCTCTAGTTTCGAGATAATATTTTTATATTACCTCTAATAATGATAGTGGCTAATACTTATTTAGCGTTGACTGTCTCTAGGTATAGCTTGAAGAACTATGCAATTATTTTCACATTTAATCCTCATGATACATTCACGAGATGGGTTGTAAGTAATATTCTCCACATTCACAGATGTGAAAACAGAAGCACTGGGTGGTGCTGTAACTCACCCAAGTTCACATAGCTGTTGTGGGCTGGCAGGATTTGATCAAAAGAAATCTCTTCTCTAGCCAGTGGGGCAAACACAGGCTGAGGACTGAAGCAAACTTCAAGTGGGAAACCTGCAGCCTTAAGGCAAAACATGGCTGTGTAGGTCTTTAAGTGGGGCCTTTTCACTTATACAAATTTAGCAGAACAAGTCCTTTTCTTAAAAGGGGGTGCAGCATGGAGCCCATAGTACAGTGGTCACGGCCACTGAGAGTGGTGAGTTCGAACCCAGCCTAAGCAAGCTAAAACAACAATGACAACTGCAACAAAAAATAGCCGAGTGTTGTGGTAGGTTCCTGTAGTCCCAGCTGCTTGGGAGGCTGAGGCAAGAGAATCACTTGAGCCCAAGAATTGGAGGTTGCTGTGAGCTGTGACGCCACAGCACTCTACCAAGGGCAACCCATAGTGAGACTGTGTCAAAAGAAAAAAAAAAAGGGGAGGGATGCAGCAGAGAAGGATGAAGCTTTTCTCTCTTCCTTTGGTGCTTTACAAAGAAGAGTCTTGACATCAGAGGCCACGGGTCTCCCAGGCTGCAGTCTGTCCTCTGAGCTGCTCCCAGGGGAGGGCAGGAGGTGTCCTTAATTTCTTTGCTCACAGCACCCTCTCCTTTCTTCCTGAATCCTCTCCTGAGAGTGATTAATGAGAAGTTGTTTATCATCTCTCTTCTCTACCCTGTTGTAAGCCTCTTGAGGGCAGGAACTATGCTTCTTTGGATCACTGCTGAATCCCCAAGCCCTAGCAGGGCCTCATACTCAGCAGACATAAAATACAAATTTGTTGAGTAAGCGAATCCCCTTTTATGAAGATTTGTCATGTTTGGGTGGTATTTGTCCACACACCTCTAGAAGATTAGGGCATTCATCTCTTTTTAAGATATCCTTTTAGCCTCAAAGGTTAAAAGCCCTTTGTTGATATCATAAAAGTCAAAATTTGGGAAATAAATCTCCTTATGGATTATGAGTGAGAAAGAATTTACTCTTTGAAACAACAGATGTCACAATATGTGCAGGTATTTTCATTTTATCAAACATGGTAGGACGGTGCAGGGGTTGGATCTCAGGCTGAAGCTAGGTCCCTTGGGCTGGAATTCTGCATCTGACACTTACTTGTGAGACTGCAGACTTGTTGTGAATTCAATGTGCCTCAGTTTCCTTGTCCACAAAATGAGAATAACATTTTCTAAAACACTTACAAAATATTCTCTACATGTTGGACACCTCTTCGTAAAATTTTGTAATGACTATTTTGTAAAGAAAGATACATTCAGCTACAATCTCCTATTTTCACTGGGTATGGAGACTTTAGAGGTGACTGTTGGGACACCCTGCATAAGGCTGGTTATGAGGATTAAGCAAATTAATAGATGTAAAGTTTCTGAAATGGTGCCTGGCACGAAGTAACTGGTCTATAAATATTAACTATTGTACCATTATATTTCTCCTGTGCCACTATGTTATGGTCTCACTTCTATTTTACTATTTTTATTTAGCTAGTTTATCATCACTGAACATTATTTTTACTAGTCAATATTTTCTTTTACTTAGAGCTGATTTTTCTAGAGTACTTGTAGATTCACAGCAAAAATGAACAGAAAGTACAGGGTTCTTTTATATCCCCCTCCCCCCAAACATGCACAGCTGCCCCTGTTACCAGCCTCCCCATCAGGGTACATCAGTTACAATTGATGAACCTACATTATCATATCATTCTCACCTGCGGTTCATAGTTTCTATTAGGGTTCATTCTTGGTGTGGGATGTTCTATGAGTCTGGACAAATGTCCATTGTCCTGTATCCACCATTACAGTATCATACAGGCTAGTTTTACTGCCCTAAGAATCCTCTGTGCTCCGTCTATTCATTCCTCCTTCCTCAAACCCTTGGCAATCACTGATCTTTTAACCATCTTTATAACTTTGCTGTTTTCAGAACGTCACCTACTTGGAATCACGTGACACAGGTCCACTTCTTTCGCTTAGGAATAGGCATTTACGTTTCTTTTGTGTCTCTTCATGGCTTGATAGCTCATATTTTCTGACCTTTTATACTTTTTTTTTTTTGCAGTTTTTGGCTGGGGCCGGGTTTGAACCCGCCACCTCTGGTATATGGGGCTGGCGCCCTACTGCCTTGAGCTACAGGTGCCGCCCTGACCTTTTATCCTTTAAAAAAATTATTTGTTCCTTCATTCAGCTTTGCAATAAATAAACACTTTCTGAGTATGTATCACAAGATAAAAACACTTGAATTAGTTCTTTTGAGTACTTAGTTTTTTTTGTAAGTTGTTGGCCTAGCTCAGTTGATATATTATTTTTCCTTTTCCTGCAATTACAGACACGTTTAGTGGTATCTCATTGGTAGGTATCTGTAGGAAATCTTGCCAACATTTTTGCCATCATCTGTTTCCCAGGAAATTTTTCATTCTTCCTTAGAACTCTGAAAATATGTATATATGTGCCTGTATAGCCATAGAAGTATCCATTTTCTCCTTCCTCTGTTTCCTTTGCTAATAAATCTTTATTGAGCACATGCTAAATGCCTTCCACATGGTGGGCTACAGGGACACCGCCGTAGAAAGCTCCCAAGTTCCCTGTCTTCATAGAGCCAAGAGTATTAGGGAGAAAGCACACAAGGAACTTTGTGATTCTAAATTATAATAAGTGCTATAAAGGAAACATTTAAAAAATGTGATGACAGAATATTAACAGGTAACTGGATTTAGAATGGGAGGGTCAGAGAAAGGTCTCTGAAGAAATGATAACCAGAGTGAAGAAAGCAGGAAGAGCCATCTGGGCAGAGGACACGACTGTATGAGAGCCACAGAGGGATGGAGGGATTCCCCGAGGGAGGGAAAGAGTGGAGAGAGGCCAGGGGGGTGGGCTGGTGCAGGGGTGCAGCCTCAGAACAGGCCACGTCAAGGCCTTGGAGGACACTGGAAGGACTCTGCTTCATGGTTCCATGCAAGGACAGCCTCTCAAGGGCTGCGAACAGTGGTATCCACAAGCACCACTGGTGGGGTCCACATTTTGGACAGATCAGACTGCCCTCTGTGAGTAAAGCGGGTCAGAAGCCTGGGGAAGGTCTGGAGCTGACAGTCCTCAGCACACAAGGAGACCGGTGACAGTGGTCTGCATTCCTGCGGATGCTAACATCTGATCAACCTAGAGTCACATGACAATCTTAGGAGCTGGCAGCCTAATCCAGGGGTTACTTCTGTGGGGTAACACTCCAGAGACAGCACAAAGCAATTCATTGTGGGGTGGCAGAGAAAGATCAGGATGTCTATTTTTAAACATAACAAGTACATTTAAATTCTTTCTAAGTTGTCCATTTTCTTAGTGTATTTTGCAATGGACAGAATATGCTATGTATATAATTTTTAAACCAGTAATATGGGGTAGTGCTAAAAAACTTTTTACTGATGGAGTGCCTTTTCTTTCCATGCTATAACTCTATCATTTGTGTTAAACGCTACTCTGACTCGACCCTTGGATTTTATTGTCATATATAACCAGAGATTTAGGGAACACTTAGGCCAAAATTTATAGCCATAAATTAAAACAAATTAATTCAAGGAAATGAGTTAAGACTAAATATCTTCTCATCTCTGCTACTCAGACTTTCCAATGCTTAGGGCAGTGCCTGACACATCGGGGTGTTCAACAAATATTTGTTGAATGAATGAATGGATGACGGAAGAGTTCATTTAATGAAAAATAAAATTAATTATAGGGCCTAACATTTACTGACTAATTGTCTAAAATTGGTAAATGCACTAATAAATGAACAGCTAAATCTTCACTTGATTGGACATTTCAGAACCTGTGTATTTTATTGTTCCTTTGTATTATTCTCCGGTTCCTGTGTGAGATTCATCACTTTCACCAGTCCTTTTCTTTCATGTTGCCCCTTCCTGGCTTTGACCAGGAAGCCTCCTGGGTCCCCTGCTTGGCAGATCTTCTGCAGGCGCGTAGCTCCTTCGATGCAGCCCAACGTCACCGACCCACCTTCCCTCAAGCCCTTCACGTTAAACTCCCAATTCTGACAGCAGAAGCCTCAGAGAAACAGGAACCCACCCAGGATGATTCTCATTTTCTTCAACTGGTCTGGGTATTGATTTAGGTTCTCTTCCTCGAAGCTGGGGCTGACAAAGCATAAGATAAATAGCGTAGGTTTCTACAACGTTTTTTTTGGACGAGCTCAGTCTTGGGGGTGGGCATGAAAGCTCAGGGAAATGTCTGCATTAGCTCCTGGCAGGGGCTGCTGCTGCTGCTGTTGGAGCACTACCCCATCAGAGGTTGCCACATATGCATGTTTAATGCGGCTCAATTCATAGTTGCCAAGCAACCTAAATGCCCATTAACCCTGAATGGATCAACCAATTGTGGTATACGTAGACCATGGAGTACTATTCAGCCATTAAAAGACGGAGACTTTACAGCTTTTACAAGGGGTTAGTGACCCCTTGATTCTCTCTGCATGGAGTTGAAATGCATTCTTCTTAGTAAAGGATTGCAAGAATGGAAAAATAAATATCCAATGTACTCCAGACTAATATGAAACCAATATATAAATAATTACATGCTCATATGAACAAGGAAGCACAAATATAGTCTAGTATGGGGGTGGAAGGAGGAGAGAGGGGGAAGGAGGGGAGAGGGAGGGGGAGGACAATTGGCAGGAGGGAGGGAACAAGGCGGGATCTCGCCTCATGTGCACATTATGAGGGTGTATAACACGCCGTGTGGGTGAGGGGCTCTTTTACAACTGGAACTTTACCCTGGAAGTGACATAGTGTAATCTAAAAATTTGTACCCTCATATTAAGTTGTAATAAAAAAAGAAAAAAAAACAAAAAGCAGAATTTAGAGGGCCATGGGGGGCTCGCAGGTAATATAAATGAAGAGAAAGCTCTGAGAGACACAGCAGGCGAAGAATTCTGATGACATCCAGGGGAACGCCTGCTCCTCAGCTCTAGCTGATAGCTCACATGTGAAATCTTTTTATATGCGTGCTGGCAAGGAATTCAGCACTAAATCCCCTGTTACCTTAGCTGAATAAAACTTGCTAGAGGGCCCAAGTCAGTCCTCAGGCCACCTTTGCTACCTCCCATGTGCAGTGATATCACTGCGATTTTTTCCCATCATCTCACTTGTTCCTTATTACTGATGTCACATTTGTTTTATATCTTTCCTTTCTTTCATCTAGATGGCCCTTCATGAGTCCAGACTTTCTTCCTTCATTTCTTAGTGGAGGAGGAAATATTAGAGATCTTCCTTATTCATAACTGTTGTTTG
Organism: Arctocebus calabarensis; assembly: GCA_963573935.1. NCBI lineage: Eukaryota > Metazoa > Chordata > Mammalia > Primates > Lorisidae > Arctocebus > Arctocebus calabarensis. The sequence goes on from CAUYON010119515.1 coordinate 54,413, forward strand.
GAAAGTTAAATAAAAAGCAAAACCTCCTTTTGCAATGAGAGAACCCAGCCACGTGGTGCAGACTGCAGCTCAGGGGCAGAGGGGATAGAAGAAAATGTCGAATAACACCTAGGGGGCCTGGTTTCCCTCCTCAGACCCTCAAGTGACCTTGCAAAGGTTGCTCAATGCCACATTTATCCTCTGTTCCCCTAAGATGACCTTCCTGTCTTCTGGAAGGCTCTGCTCTTCCTGAACCCGGGCCTGGGGCCTCTTGCCTCTGGGTGTGCAGAAAGCTCAAGGTCTCTGGCACACTGAGGAGCCTCTTGTGGTGCACATGGCTGGGGGGCTCGTCTTACAAGGTGAGCACCTGTGCGCCTTGTTTAGGTTAGTGGCCCCTTGATTCTCCTTGGGGTACCCACGGCTCCTCCTCTGAGTGCAGGAGTGTCAATCAGTGGGTCCTGCTCTCCCCTGGCCAGAACGCTGACTGTGGGCCAGCATGGGAGGGTGACCCCATAAGAAAACAGACAAGAGGCACCCAAAGAGAAGAGCACATTTGTGGAACAGGCACATTCGGGGACCACCACAACCAACACTGACTGATGTGAATTTGGGGAAAAGGAAAGTTCTTAGAGAAGCCCCAGCCTAGGTCCCTCATGCTGCAAAGAGGCTGAAGCTGAGCGATGTTAGGTAACCAGTGTGGGATGCGAGAGACGGGAACTGCAGTTTATCACCCCCTGGTGTAACTTATGAAACCTGGACCATATGGGTTTGTCAGTCCTATGCCTCAGTTGCCTTTATCTGCAAAGTGATCGTGATGGTTTCTGACTCAAACAAATGTTCTGAGAAGGAATGAGGTCTTATCTTCAAAGTGCACTGTGCCTTGAAAGTACAAAATGTGATTAGTGAACATGTTACCCTGGAGGGTTCACATCCGGTAAAAATCAAGCAACACAAAACCTTGACTATAAGTGAGGCATCCCCTCCCAGCATGAATTATCTCAAGTATCACAGAGCCACAGGCATAACTAGTTCAACATCATGAGCACACAAGATTGTTCTAGAGAAGTTTCCAGTTGTTGATTTCTACCAAGGAGAAGAGGCATAGTGTGGGGGTTAAGATTAGGCTGATCTGGGTTGTCACTTTCTTGGGTGACCTTCAGGTTAATATTCGGCTGATCTGGGCTGTCACTTTCTTGGGTGACCGTTGCGAAGTTACTTAAATTCTCTGTATATCAGTTTCTCATCTGTCTACAGACGTGCATGGTTGCCCTTACCACAGTAGCGGTAAACGTGGCAGGAGATCTAGGGAGTAAATACTTAGGGCACCAGCTGGTACCTGTGAGGCTGTAAGTCGGTGCTAACTAGTGAGGATGATAGTGAAACAGTAGAAATAGTGGTCACGGTGGCATCGTTCCTGACGGACACACGTTCTTGGCTATTTGTTGATTTTAGCGGGCAGGTGGAATGACAGAAAAGCAAGCCTATCACAGGGAATCTGGCTCAAATGGGTCGTCTGCTTTCCCCTGGGCTACCTCAGGCAACTCTTGCAAGTCCAGTTGTTAGATTCAGTGGGTTCCCTGGCCTTGTGCTACCTGTGGAAAGAAAGTTACCTCCATTCTAGGAAAGGGAATGGCTGGGGAAGGAAGTGGAAAGGAAATAAGACAGGACCAAGGTTGGCCTTGTGATGGCCTCAGAGCCAGATCAGCATGGCTCAGTTTTCTAGGAAGACCTTTACTGAATTTCCAGAATACATAGGTCTCCTTGTCACAGCATTCTGTGCTTTGATCCTGACTCTCATCACAAAATAATTAAACATTTATTTGTGTCACTACTTATTAACTAGGTGCATCTTCCATCAGTCTCTGAGTTCCACAAGAACAGAACTGTGTCTACTTCATTCTCAACTGAATTCTCACCACCTACCACAGTCCCTGCATGTAGTAGGCTCTCAATAAACATCTGCAGAAAATATGAGAAGATGCTTCTGTCATGGCCTTTCTGTTTCTTTATATATCTGGGAACATGAAGAAGCAAATAGAATCAAGTCTGAAAAAACTGCCCCTACTTACTGTATTAGAAGTAGTTATTGTCCTGGTAGTCCTGGGTGGACTCTTCATTTCTTTCTTTAGAGGAAATCCCTAGATGAGGCAGAGATAAAAGACACAATGATGCTTCTGTCTTGGAGGAATACAGACTTGGCTCATTTCTAGTAAGCTAGTCAGTAATTCACTCAACAAACTGTGGGCCAGGCTTTAGAAACTCAGTGAAGAGATGGATAGTCAAGGCCCCTCATCTTCAAAGAGTTTTTATGTTCTCATGGAAGAGACTGAAAATTAAGAAGAGGAAAAGAATTTCCAGTAGTGATAGGAAACTTATTGAAAATAACACCTGGTAATGTGAGGTATGTGACAGTGATCGAAGGGTGAGAGAACAATATAGATTTGGATGGTCAGGGAAGGCCTAGGAGATGGTGGTCAAACTGAGGCCTGAATAACAAGGAGGCGGCTTCATGAAGGTCTAGGTGAGAGCACTGCAGGAAGAGCGAGGGGCAAATGCCCTTAGACCAGTGGTTCTCAACCTTCCTAATGCCGCGATGTATTTTCATTGGTACAAAGGGGTCACGACCCATCAGCTGAGAACTGCTGCTTAGACTATGATCCCCAAGCCCTGGGCCTCAGGCCAGTTCCAGTCTGTGATCTGTTTGGAACCAGGTCGCACAGCAGGAGGTGAGTGAGCAAAGCTTCATCTGTATTTACAGCCACTCCCCATCACTGGCCTCAGTGCCTGAGCTCCACTTACTGTCAGATCTGCAGTGGCATTAGAGTCTCACGGGAGTGTGAACCCTACTGTAAGCTGTGCATGTGAGGGGTCTAGGTTGCACGCTCCTCAGGAAAGTCTAATGCCTGATGATCTGAGGTGAGCTGAGGTGGTGATGCTGATGCTGGGGAGCAGCTGTCAATACAGGTTATCATTAGCAGAGAGGGTTGACTGCACAGAGACCATAATAAATCAATTGCTTGTAGACGCATATCAAAGCCAATCCCTCCCCATCTCATTCTATGAAAAAACTATCTTCCATGAAACTAGTCCCTAATGCCAAAAAAGGTTGGAGACGGCTGCCTTAAGTGATAAGCTTAGTATCAATATATTTGAGGAACAGAAACAAGGCACATTGAATGTTGGTGTAGTGGAATGAGGTGAGTCAGACGCTAGGATAGATTCTGTATGGCAGGCAATATAGGTCTTGTCAAGGCATTTCTTTATGCTGGGTGAAATAGTAGATATTGGGTTTTAGCAAGGGGGAATGGGTTACTAGGGATCATGAGTAAAAGCCAGCTTATTTTAGTCATGTCGGCAAGAGATGGAGGTGTCTTGGACCAGAAGAATAGCTGTGGATATGGAGACATGTTGGTTGACCTGCTGATAGATCGAATGTGAGTGAGAAAGTGGGATCAGCAATGATTCCCAGATGTGTTCTCTAAACCACTAAGTGCCCAACAAATGTATGGCTGGCCTAGGTGAATGATGGTACCATTTACTTATTTGGGGAAGAGTGGGGAAGAAATAGGTTCTTGGGGGGGAAAAGAAAACCTTACAAAGTCCTGTTTTGCCTTTGTTAAGTGTGAGAAGCTAATTAGATAATCATTTGAGGATGTTAAGGAGGAGCTGGCTGCACAAGTTTCAAGTTCAGTAGAGAGGTCAAGAACAGAGATGGAGCTGAGTGCCATCAGCATGGTGGTCATGCTTCACTCCACGGTTCTGAATGAGATCACTGATGGAAATATGCAGATGAAGATGAGTGGAAGGAAGGGAGGAGGACGTCTTGAATATGTAAGCATGGAATCTACGCTGATTTATTTCGTTTTAGGGTCTGAATCATTCTGCTGGTTTCTTCAGTTCCTCACCATGCTTTACCCTTATACTTCTATAGAGTCATATATATGTTTTTATTAATTAGGTATTTGGCATAAAAATTGTCACTGTAAGCTATCTGTAATCTCATTCTAGAAATCAGTTGGCGGGTAACAGATGCACATATGGCCACAGGAAATGCCAAAAACCACTTCCCATGGTTGTTCCTCTTGCACGTACACAGATATTTTTAACAGCCATGATTACAAGGCAAAGCTCTTGTCACTTGAGGGAACTGTGTTTCCCAACGGAGACCCAAAGCAACCGGACGCAGAGAGTGAAGCTGAGTGTGCCAACATTTACTGCTGCTGATTTGGCAACAGAACTCAAACCGCATGGACATTTAAGAATGACCTTTGGTTGCTGTAGGGGTGGGCGTGTGGAGGCGGGCGGTAAGCGGTTGCAGAAAACCAGTTCTATAATGCTACAGATTTCCTAACAGGTCAAAATTTCTCAGAAAACTTTGCTAATTTAGGACTCTTTGACTAATTATCAGAAGTATTTACTCATCTCTTTCCTAACTCTGCTAAGTGGAGTTGATTCTTTTCAAATACTTGCTGGGTTTTGACCCAATAACCTGAGAGAGGAACCTTGAAGTTTCAAACCCTGACAGCTCCCTGCTAATGGCCTGGGGCTGCATGTACATGCTTCCCAAATGCCCAGTTGGAAAGCTAATTATTTCTGAACAAATGACTTGTACTAGCTACAAATAGATGGTTTATTTTGGGGGCGATTTCTGCTAAGTGGCACTGCCCAGGATTTGAATCTCGCTTTAAAACTTCCCGGTTTTGTCGTGGGAAAGTCACTGAATACTTTCTGTCTGTAGCTTCATCATCTGTAAGATGATATTATTGTCATAGCCACCCCAGAGTTCTGTAAGGAGTAAAATGTTACTCTCTAAACCACTAAGTGCCCAACAAACCTCTGGGTGGCAGAGAAAGCCTTGTCATTTTCCCGCTTTGTTCAGACGAACTTCTGGGAGGGAGGAGAGAATTGAAGCATTCCATCTCCAAGATTCTTCTGAGTTTGTGAATTCTTGACCACAGAGGAACTGGGCTTTGCTAGTCACATCTTACTCTACCAGGCAGGATGTGGGTGAATATAAATTTATATCGTGGTGATTCAATATGGTCCATTAAAAACTCATTGGCCTTAGTTCTATCAGTTGAGGAAGCGCTGACCATCTTTTGGCTTTCGTATTATCTGACTCATTTCATACCCTTCTGGCTTCTCTTGTGGGAGATAGTATGCCTCTTTCTTCAATGTTAGATTCACGGAAAGAGTCAATTAAACACTTTATGGAATTTAAAATGCATAAATCATGAGTCTCAGTGATGACAATTTAGGAATTTTTACTACAAATAGACTTACAAAAGTGCTCAAAGACACATGGGCAAGACATTGCAGCATTGATCGTGGTCCTAAAGAACTGAAAGCAATGTAAGTACTTGAGGATCTAGTAAATAAATTATAGTATTATTATAGTATTTCTACACAATGGAATAACATACATACTTTATACATAATAAGGTAAACAGATACTTTCTGACACAGGGACATATCCTTGGTGTATTACTGCATAAAAAAACAAACCGCAGAACATGTATAAGATAATTACATTTATGTAAAATAAAACATAAATACATCTGCTTGTATTTTTATAAAAAATTTCTTGACACAGATATAAATGGTACTATTAAGGATAGTTACTTAAGGACTGATGATAGAAGATTTTTACTTTCATTTTATATACTTCTGCAGTGATCATGGGTTACTTTTTACATAGAGAAATCAAAATTAGTTAAAATTAAACTATCCTCATGGAAGATTCAAAAACTACTAATTTTTCTCTGTAAGACAGCAGAATGAGAACCTGTATCACTAAGGAGTTCCTGGTTGTCGATAATGAAAACCAACTCAAGTTACACATAAAGGAATCGTTTTTCAATAAAATAACAGTGGTATCTAATGGAAATCCATGGCAGGAAGTACAAATGGCCTCAGAAACATTTGGAAATGGAAAGCTATTGTGACCTCAGGGCATATCCTCTGTCTCTTGTCTGTTTCTCTCCATGTTTCTGTCTGATTCTTATTCTATGAACTTACTTCGTTTCCTGCTCCTCAGCCTTCATGGTAGATCTGGGCATGCCAAGCCTCCCAGATCCAAATATTACAAATCTAGTCAAGTAGAGAGATGAAATATCTTCCCATTGATCCTAATTTCTAATTCTCATAGGACAGTTTCTGATTAGCTCAATCAACAGAAGCCAGTGAGATGGAGTCTTGTAGTAGCTATTGATTGCTGAGATCCATTCAGGTTGATGGTAAGGAAAATTATTGTGGGCAGACATTCCAAAAGGCATCAAAGCCAAGACTACCAATGCTTTTGAAAAACTTAAGGGACTTGATTGCTAGGTTGCAGAAGATGCTATATTTAATTACCAAGTCACTACTTCATTCTTTTTTGTCATGTCATTGATTTATAGTTTGCTATAAAATTTCACATTGGGGAACTTATAGCAAAAAAATATTGGTTATAAAAAGAACATCATGAGGGCTATCAAGTACTTGCTTTAGATATATGTAGTAGTTTGAATGTGCTAATAGCTAAACCATTTATACAAGTTGGACTGCCACTTGGTGACTGGGACAACTATTAACATGTTGAAATTATGAGAAAGGAACATTTCATGTCACCAGATTGATGATCCTCATTCTTCAATCAATTTATATACCAGGAATTGATTGAAGGATTATTGTTTAAATATATTTTTAAGATATAAGAAAAATGAAAGACTATAAGGATCCTACATAGAAATTGTATATTTGTAGCCATCTATCCTTCCACTTAATATTTCAAATTTTTTAATTGTTATGGGTACATAATAGTTGTATGTCATTAAGGGTACATGTGATGTTTTGATACAGACATACAATGTGAATTAATCAAATCAGGGTAATTAGAACATACATTACCTCAGGCATTTAACATTCATTTGTGTTGGGATCATTCCAATTATAACCTTTTACTTATTTTAAAGTATACCCTAACTTATTGTTAATTATCCAGCTAATATTTATAAAGTATCTCCCATAGGTTAAGTACTTTGCTAGGTGTAAGGATTAAGGGATGGTAATAGCATTTGTGTGTTCTCAAGAAGTTCACAGACGAGTGGAAGTGACATGCAAATGGAAAATTATAACATAAAGAGTTAATAGAGACAGATACGTGTAGGAAGATAGAGCTTTAGACAGGGTAGATAAGGCTTGATGGATCTTTGTGAAGGGGTGAGGAGGAAATGGTAAAGCAGAAAAAGTGAAGATTATAATGTCTTACACACAAATGAAGGAATAGAATAGTTACAAAATTTGGTAACATCTGTCTTTGAGCTACAACATGGTCTCATATTTCTTCTTCACAAAGAAAAAATACCTAGCCCATTTAATCCCTCATTCAACTCAGTTTCATGGGTGGGGGGTGCCATGTTCCTCTTGTTTATTGCCATATCCCTACACCTGCGCCATGCCTGGTCATCATAGGTGCTCAGTGAGTATTTTTAAAAGGAATCTATTTATCAAATGGAAATAAATATACATTAAATTACACAGACCATAACTGTACTATATGGTAAATTTTCATGAAGTGCATACCACCACCAAGATCAAGGAATAGTATATTCCAGGTATAGCACCCCCAAAGACCCTCAGGTCCCCTCCAGTCACTACCTGTAAAAGGGTAAGCACCATCCTGACTTTCATCACTGTTAATTAATTTTGTCAGATTTTGGACTTATATAAATGGAATGATACAGAATTTCATTCTTTTGAAGAGCATTAAGCTCGAAAGATCCATCCACATCCTCATATGCAGTTTGGGTTTATTTATTCCCTTGCCATTCAGCGTCCCATTATACGAATGTGCCACAATTTGTTGATTTTTCTATTAATGGACATTCGGGTTTGGGGTAATGCTGCTATGAATATTCTTGAATATGTCCTTTGGTACACACATGTGTACAATTTCTGTTAGGAATGTACTTAGAAATGGAATTACTGCGTCATGGATAAATTGCTATGCATGTGTTTGACATTAGTAAAAACTGCCAGCTTTTCTAAGTGGTTATACCAATTTATATTCCTCTCAGCAGTACCTAAGCATTTCAATTAGTTCTCATGCTTGCCAGGAAGTTAGAATTATTAGTCCTTTAAACTATAGTCATTCTTGTAGAGCTGTAGTAGCATCTCATTGTGGCTTTAATTTGGATTTCTCTGATGAATAATAATGTTGAGCTCCTATTACTATGTTTTTGGTAAATTTAAATATTCTCTTGTGAAGTGCCCTTTAAATATTTCATCCATTTTACCCTTTAGTTGGGTTATTAGTCCTTTTCTCTTGGATTTGAGATGGTTCCACGTTACATTTTTGAGGTAAGTCCTTTGTCAGCTATAGGTTTTGCAAACATATTTTCCCATTCTATGACTTGCTTTTTTGCTTTCTTTACGGAGCCTTTTGATAAAGAGAAGTTCTTATTTTAATATCATCCAATTAATCAATCATTTCTTTTATGGTGCTTTGACTTTTTATGTGTCTTGTTTAAAAAGTTCCCTAGTCTTACTCAAGATTTAGATATTCAGACATAAGAGGTTCAGAGAACACAGGGAAATACACTGCAAGAAGGACTTCATCAAGACATACTCACTGGACTAAAGTTAATGTGAATTAAAAAACTCCTAAAATCAGCAAGAGAATGGCATCTAATTACCTATAAAGAAGATCCCATCTGACTAGCCATGCACTTCTCAGAAGAAACCTTATAAGCTAAAAGAGACTAGGGTCCTATATTCAGAATTCTTAAAGAAAAATCCTATTAACTACAAATTTTGTATACAGCTAGAATACACTTCGTAAATGAAGGAGAAATAAAGCCTTTCCTAGGCAAGTAAGTGCTAAGGGAATTCATCACCATTAGACCACCCTACAAGAAATGTTCACAGGAGTTCTAGACATAGAAACAAAAGGCTTATTTTTACCTTTATAAAAATACTTGAAAGTATAAAATTCACAAATTTTATAAACTAATTACATCAATGAGGTTACAAAGCAAGTAGACAACATTTTGGCAGGAATAAAACTTCACATATCTATAATAATGTTGAATATAAATGGATTAAATGCTCCCTCTAAGAGAGATAGAGCTGTTTATAAGAAACTTGCCCTACCTTTTTTTTTTTTTTTTTGAGATAGAATCTCACTCTGTTACTCAAGGTAGAGTGCTGTGGCATCATCATAGCTCACAGCAACCTCAAGCTCTTGGGCTTGAGTGATCCTCTGGCCTCAGCCTCCCAAGTAGCTGGGACTACAGGCAACTGCCACACACCTAGCTAGTTTTTCTATTTTTAGTATAAATGGAGTCTCACACTTAGTCAGGCTAGTCTTAAACTACTGAGCTTAAGCAATTCACTCACCTCATCCTCCACAGTGCTAGGATTACAGGTGTGAGCCACTGTTCCTGGCCTCACATTACTATTAACTACACTTGTGTACCAAAAGGAAGGAGGTGAAAAAAATTCCATGCAAATGGAAACCCAAACCAAGCAGGATTTGCTTTACTTATGTCAGATAAAACTAACAACAATAAAAATAGCCAAAAGAGGCCATTATGTAATGATAAAAGTATCAATTCAACAAGAAGTTATAATAATTTTAAATATGTATATGTCTAATATAGGAGGATACAGGTTCATAAAAAAAATGTAGCGTTAGGAGATCTAAGAAAATAGATAAACAATACAATCATAGTTGATGACTTCAACACCATACTGACAGTACTAGACAGATTGTTGAGTCATAAAAAACAAAAAAATATGGAAATTAAATCAAAGTTAAATCTGCTAGATCAAATGGACCTAGCAGATATTTATGGAACATTCTATCCAACAACTGCAGTACATATATTCTTCTCTTGGAACATTTTCCAAGATAGACTATATATTAGGTTGCAAAACAAATCTCAATAAATTAAAAAAAACTTAAATAATATTAAATATCTTCTCAGATCTTAGTGGAATAAAAGCAGAAATCAATTGCAAGTGGCACCCTCAAACCTATACAAAATACAGGGAAATTAAATAATTATCTTTGAGTCAGGACAAAATAGTAATAAAACAATTTTTGAAGTGAATAAAAAGGAGACACAACATACCAAAACCTGTGGTATACAGACACAACAGTGCTAAGAAAGAAGTTTATAGCATTAAATGCCTACATTAAAAAAAATCGACGAGTAGTTAACAACCTAACGTTATACTTCAAGGAACTAGAAAAACAAGAACAAACCTAAAACTAGCAGAAGAAATAACAAAGATGAGAGCAGAACAAAATGAGATCATAAAAACAATACAAAGGACCAACAAAAATAAAAGTTGGTTCTTTGAAAAGATAATAATTGATAGACTGCTAGCTAGGCTCACCAGGAAAAAAAGAGAGAATACTCAATTAAACACAATCAGAAATGAAAAATGAGACATTATAACTGATACTACAGAAATACAAAAGGTCAACAGAAATAATTATCAATGCCTCCACACCTGTGGCTCAACAGGCTAAGGTGCCAGCCACGTACACCTGAGCTGGCAGGTTCGAATCCAGCTCACCAAACAACAATGGGCCCACCAAACAACAATGACAGCTGCAACCAAAAAATGGCCAGGTGTTTTGGCAGACACCTGTAGTCCCAGCTACTTGGGAGGCAGAGGCAGGAGACTCTCTTGAGCCCAGGAATTGGAGGTTGCTGTGAGCTGTGATGCCACAGCACTCTATCCAGGGTGACAGCTTGAGGTTCTGTCTCAAAAAAAAAAAAA
>CAUYON010119516.1:0-11704 GCA_963573935.1 Arctocebus calabarensis
CACCCTGGGTAGAGTGCCGTGTCATCACAGCTCACAGCAACCTCCAATTCCTGGGCTCAAGCGAGTCTCCTGCCTCCACCTCCCAAGTAGCTGGGACTACAGGTGCCCACCACAACGCCCGGCCATTTTTTGGTTGCAGCCGTCATTGTCGTTTTGTTTGGTGGGCCCAGGCTGGATTCGAACCCGCCAGCTCAAGTGTACGTGGCTGGCGCCTTAGCCACTTGAGCCACAGGTGCCGAGCCAGTTTCTTTCATTTATACTGTTGAGATACAACTATATTGTTGCATGGTTGTTCATTTTTATTATTGAGTAGTATGACACAGTAAGAAATACATATTAGGTCTCTGCCTCATCTCCCTTCCTGGCACACAACTTGTAAAACCCTTGGAATCTCTACAGTGACTAGTGACTTTTCTATGCTAATAAAATAACTAGTGTCTGGGGTCCCCTATATGGCTTCAAGATGGGTACCAGTCACCGGAAAGACCAAAGCATGATTAGAGAGTTAGAACTTTTAGCCCCCATAAAGCTGGAGATGGAGTCAATCACTGGTTGTGACCAGGTGGGTGCAGTGCCTCATGCTCCCTCTGGAGGTCAAGGTGGGTGGATTGCCTGCGCTCACAAGTTTGAGACCAGCCTGAGCAAGAGCGAGACCCCTGTCTCTAAAAATAGCCGGGCATTGGGTGTTGTGGCAGCAGCCTGTACCCCTAGCTACTAGGGAGGCTGAGGCAAGAGGATCCCTTGAACCCAAAGAGTTTGAGGTTGTGAGCTACGATGCCACAGCACTCTACTAAGGGCAACAAAGTGAGACTCTGACTCAAAAAAAACAAAATCACTGGTGGCCAATGATTTAATCAATCGCATCTGTGATACGCCACATTTTGTTTACCTCTTCCATTGGTGGATATTTCAATTATGCCCAGTTTTTAGCCATTATGAATAGCGCTGCTGTGAACATTCATGTACAAGTCTTTGTTTGAATATATGTTTTTGTTTCTCATGGGCTGTCATGTAGGAGTAGAATTGTAAGTTGTATGGTTATGTGTATGTTTAACATTTTAAGCAACTGCCACACGTTTCCATAGTGGCTGAACCATTTGATATTCCCACCAACGATGTATGCGCATTCCAATTTCTCTACACCCTTGCCAAAGCTTGTTCTTGTCTTTTTTGCAGTAGCCATCCTAATGGATGTGAAGTAGTATCACACTGTGGTTTTGATTGGCATATGCTTAATGAGTAATGATGTTGGGCCTCTTTTCGGCTGCTTGTTGGCCATTTGTGTATCTTTGGAGAAATTTCTATTTTTTTGCCCATTTTTAATTGGTTGGTCTTTTTTTTTTTTTTTTGAAACAGAGCCTCAAGCTATCACCCTGAGTAGAGTGCTGTGGCATCACAGCTCACAGCAACCTCCAATTCCTGGGCTCAAGTGAGTCTCTTGCCTCCGCCTCCCAAGTAGCTGGGACTACAGGCGCCCACCACAACGCCTGGCTATTTTTAGGTTGCAGCCATCATTGTTGTTTGGCGGGCCCAGGCTGGATTTGAACCCGCAGCTCAGGTGTACGTGGCTGGCGCCTCAGCTGCTTGAGCCACAGGTGCCGAGTCAGTTTTAACTCTTATCTGTAGGTCTTTGGCCCATTTTGAGTTAATTTGGTTCCCCCCTTCATAAGCCTTTTGTTCTCCTATTAATTTTTATAGATGGTATGAAGTTAGGTGTCTGATTTCTTTTTTTTTTTTTTTTTGTAGAGACAGAATCTCACTTTATCGCCCTGGGTAGAGTGCTGTGGCGTCACACTGCTCACAGCAACCTCCAGCTCTTGGGCTTAAGCGATTCTCTTGCCTCAGGCTCCCTAGTAGCTGGGACTACAGGCGCCCGCCACAGCGCCCGGCTAAGGTGTCTAATTTCTTTTGCATATGAATATCCAGTTGTCAGAGCACCATTTGCCAATGAGACTATTATTTCTCTTATTGAATAGTTTTCCTACCCCTAGAAAAAAATCAGTTACCCCCAGGTAATTATTTCTGAACTCTCAATTCTATTCCCTATGCCTATATATATCTAATCTTAAGTCAGTAACACATTGGGGGTTTTTTTTGCTGTTTTTGGGCTGGGGCTGGGTTTGTACCCACCACCTCCGGGATATGAGGCTGGCACCCTACTCCTTTGAGCCATAGGTGCAGCCCTATTGTTTTTCTTTTTTGAGACAGAGCCTCAAGCTGTCCCCCTTGGTAGAGTGCTGTGGCATCCCAGCTCACAGCAACCTCTAACTCCTAGGCTCAAGCGATTCTCCTGCCTCTGCCTCCCAAGTAGCTGGGACTACAGGCACCTGCCCCACGCCCAGCTATTTTTTGGTTGCAGCCATCATTGATTTTGGGGGGACTGGACTAGATTCGAACCCAACAGTTTAGGTGTATGTGGCTGCGCATTAGCCACTTGAGCCACAGGCACCAAGCCTGTTTTTGCTTTTGTTTTTGTCTCTCCTTTTAGTACAGTGTCAGTTAAACTTCAACATCCTGAGTTTTGGAGGGGACAGTGAAACCACAGTATATCTCATGATGTTTCAGATGTTCCCTTGTCTTTTTTTTAGAGACAGAGCCTCACTTTATCACACTTGACAGCTCATAGCAACCTCCAACTCCTGGGCTTAGGCGATTCTCCTGCCAGAGTAGCTGGAACGACAGGCACCCACCACAACGCCTGGCTATTTTTTGTTGCAGTTTGGCAGGGTCCTGGTTCCAACCCACCACCGTGGGCAGTATATGGGGCTGGCACCCTGCCCACTGAGACACACAGTCACTGTCCACCCCTTGCCTTCTTTATAAACTTTTTATTCAAATTAAAATCTTGAGGCTCGGCGCCTGTGGCTCAATGGGCTAAGGCACCAGCCACTTAACACCTGAGCTGGCGGGTTCGAATCCAGCCAGGGCCTGCTAAACAATGACGGCTGCAACCAAAAAATGGCCGGGTGTTGTGGCGGGCACCTGTAGTCCCAGCTACTTGGGAGGTGGAGGCAAGAGACTCGCTTGAGCCCAGGAATTGGAGGTTGCTGTGAGCTGTGATGCCTCAGCACTCTATCCAGGGTGACAGCTTGAGGCTCTGTCTCAAAAAAAAAAAACAATAAAAGGTCCTTGGTCTCCAGGATTTGAAGAATGAACCTACCCACAGATCACAGATCAGTGTTTTTGTTTTTGTTTTTTTTTTTACAGGCGCCCGCCACAACACCTGGCCATTTTTTTGGTTGCAGCTGTCATTGTTGTTTGGTGGGTCTGGGCTGGATTCGAACCTGCCAGCTCAGGTGTACATGGCTGGCACCTTAGCCGGTTGAGCCACAGGCGCCGAGCCGGACCTTTTAGTGTTTTGTACTTTGTTTCTCAAGGCCTCATTGCTTCTCACTCCATTTGACACAGTAACTCCCACAGTCAAAAATCTAAAAGATCTTGCTGGTCTTGAACTCCTGAGCTCAGGTGATCCACCTGCCTCAGTCTCCTAGAGTGCTGGGATTACAGGCATGAACCACTGCACCTGGCCCTGGGGTAGGTTTCAGTAGTTAGTTATGAAAGTCTCTTCTGGGAAGGGAGACAAGGCAGGGTCCCCAGGCTGCATCTCCTTTTTTTTTTTGAGACAGAGCCTCAAGCTGTCACACAGGGTAGAGTGCTGTAGCATCACAGCTCACAGCAACCCCCAATCCTGGGCTCAAGCGAGTCTCTTGCCTCTGCCTTCCAAGTAGCTGGGACTGCAGGCACTGCCACAACGCCCGGCCATTTTTTGGTTGCAGCTGTCAGTTTGGCGGGCCTGGGCTGGATTTGAACCCGCCAGGCGTACATGGCTAGCGCCTTAGCCCATTGAGCCACAGGCGCTGAGCCTCTCTTTTTTTTTTTTGAGACAGTCTCACTTCGCCACCCTAGGTAGAGTGCTATGATGTCATAGCTCACAGCCACCTCAAACTCTTGGGTTCAAGCCATTCTCTTGCCTCAGACTCCCAAGTAACTGGGACTACAGGCACCCACCACAATGCCCAGCTACTTTTTTGTTATAGTTGTTGTTTAGCAGGCTCAGGCTGGGTTCAAATCTGCCAGCCCCGGTGTATGTGGCCGGTGCCCTAACCACTGACCTATGGGTGTTGAGCCACACATTGTTTTCATTTATGTAGCTTTATAGTAAGTTATGAAAATAAGAAATTTGGAGTGGGGTGCAGTGGCTCATGCCAGTGCTCTGGGAGGCCAAGACAGGCAGATTTCCTGAACTCATAGGTTTGAGACCAGCCCAAGCCAGAGTGAGACCTCATCTCTAAAAATAGCTGGGCATTGTGGTGGGTGCCTGTCGTGCCAGCTACTTGGGAGGCTGAGGCAAGAGAATCACTTGAGCCCTAGAGTTTGAAGTTGCTGTGAGCTATGATGCCAGATCACTCTACTGAAGGCTACAAAATGAGACATTGTGTCTCAAAAAAGAAAGAAATTTGGGTCCTCCAGCTTTGTTCTTCATTTTCAGTACTGTTTTGGCTATTTGGAGACCCATTCAATCCCACATGAATTTGAGAATTGGCTTTTCCAATTCCACCAAAAATGTCGTTGGAAATTATGGTAAGGATTGCACTGAAGTTGTAGATTGCTTTAGGTAGTAGTGGCATCTTCACAATATTAAGTCTTCCAATCCATTAACACAATTTGCCTTTCCATTTATGTAGGGTTTTTTTTTGCAGTTTTTGGCCGAAGCCGGGTTTGAACCCTCCACCTCTGATATATGGGGCTGGCGCCCTACTCCTTTGAGCCACAGGCGCTGTCCTATGTAAGCATTTTTAAATTTCTCTCAGCAATGTACAGTAGATTTCAGTGCATTAAGTCTTACTTCCTTGGTTAAATTTATTCGTAGGTATTGTATTCTTTTGGGTGCTACCATAAATGGAATGGGGTAAGCAATGAAGCTGAAGGAGTCAACAGGGCAGACCCAGCTGAGCCTCAGAGGCCTTGCTGAGAACTTGAGGTTTCATTCTGAACAATGTGGGAAGCCATTTAGGTAATGTGAGAGTGGGGGTAGAGTCAGAGGTTAGGGTGTGCTGATAACAAATTCTGATTTTCTTTTCTTTCTTCTTTTTTTTGGACGCAGAGTCTCACTTTGTCGCCCTTGGTGGAATACCATGGCGTTAACGGCTCACAGGGACCTCAAACTCTTGGGCTCAATGATTCTCTTGTCTCAGCCTCCCAAGTTGCTGGATTACAGGCACCTGCCACAATGCCAGGCTATTTTTAGAGATGAGTTCTCACTCTTGCTCAGGCTGGTCTCAAGCCCATGAGCTCAAGTAATCCATCTACCTTGGCCTACCCGAGTGCTGGGATTACAGGCAGGAGCCCCCATACCCAGCCCTTTTTCTCTTTCTTTGTTTTTTTTTGAGACAGTGTCTGTCTCTATGTCCCTGGGTTGTGTGCTGTAGCATCATCATTGGTCACAGCAACCTTGGCCTCCCAGTGTGCTGGGATTTTAGGCATGAGCCACCATACCCAGCCCTTTTTCTCTCTCTTTTTTTTTTTTTTTTTTTGAGACAGTGTCTCTATGTCCCTGGGTAGAGTGCTGTAGCATCATCATTGGTCACAGCAACCTAAAACTCTTGAGCTCAGGTGATCCCCTTGCCTCAGGCTCCTGAATAGCTGGTACTACAGGCATCCACCAGAACACCCAACTACTTTTTCCATTTTTAGTAGAGACAGGGTCTCACTCTTACTCAAAGTGGTTTCAAACTCCCAAGCTCAAGCAATTCACCTGCCTCGGCTTCCCAGAGTGCTACGATTACAGGTGTGAGACACCTCGCCCAGCCAGTAATTTGCTTTTCTAAGAGGTCCTGTGTACCTCTTAGAGTGCACAGTGTACTTTGATAGGAGAGTCTGGAGCTAAATCCTGAAGCACTAGAACACTTAATATCTAGATAGAGGAGACTCAAAAGTGAGCAGCCTGGCTCGGCACCCGTAGCCCAGTGGTTAGGGCGCCAGCCACAAGCACCGGAGCTGGTGGGTTTGACCTGCACTGGGTGTGCTAAACAACAATAACAAAAAAACCATCAGAGGTTGTGGTAGGTGCCTGTAGTCCCAGTTACTTGGGAGGCTGAGACAAGAGAATCACTTAAGCCCAAGAGTTAGAGGTTGCTGTGAGCTGTGACCTCACAGCACTCTACCAGGGTGACACAGTGAGACTCTTGTCTCAAAAAAAAAAAAAAAAGGGCGGCGCTGTGGCTCAGAGCGCCGGCCCAATGTACCAAGGGTGATGGGTTCAAACCCAGCCCCAACCAAACTGCAACAAAAAATAGCCAAGCTTTGTGGTGGGCACCTGTGGTCCCAGCTACTCGGGAAGCTGAGGCCAGAGAATTGCCTAAGCCCAGGAGTTAGAGGTTGCTGTGAGCTGTGACACCATGGCATTCTACCAAGGGCGACTAAGTGAAACTCTGTCTCTAAAAAAATAAAAATAAAAATAAAAAGTGAGCAGGGCAGCGCCTGTGGCTCAGTAAGTAGGGCGCCAGCCCCATATGCCAAAGGTGGCGGGTTCAAACCCAGCCTTGGCTGACCTGCAAAACAAAAAAATAGCATTGTGGCGGGCGCCTATAGTCCCAGCTACTCGGGAGGCTGAGGCAAAGAGAATCACCTAAGTCCAGGAGTTGGAGGTTGCTATGAACTGTGTGACGCCACGGCACTCAATGGAGGGTGATGGAGTGAGACTGTCACTACAAAAGTGAGCAGCATGAGAGATGGAGGAAAACCAGGGCTTTGTCTATCAGACATGGAAACAGGCCTGGGGGCCTGGTGCAGTCGCTCACGCCTGTAATCCTAGCACTCTGGGAGACCGAGGCGAGTGGATAGTTTCAGTTCGTGAGTTCTAGACCAACCTGAGCAAAAGTGAGACCCTCGTCTCTACGGAAAATAGAAAAACTGAGGCAAGAGGATCACTTGAGCTCAGGAGTTGGAGGATGCTGTAAGCTATGACACCAGGGCACTCTACCCAAGGCGACAGCTTGAGACTCTGTCTCAAAAATAAAATAAAATAAAAATAATGACATGGAAGCGATGAGCGAGAGGATTTCAAGAAGAAGTTATCACACACAAGTCAAATGCTGCTGAGTCAAGGAAGATTAAGACCCAAATATCCTACCAGTAGCCAGGCATTGTGGCGGGTGCCTGTGGTTCCAGCTACTTGGGAGGCTGAGGCAAGAGGCTGGGAGGCTCTGAGCTTGGGAGGCTGAGGCACTTAAGCCCTAGAGTTGGAGGTTGCTGTGAGCTGTAAAGTCACTGCACTCTACTGAGGGTGACAAAGTGAAACTGTCTCAAAATGAGAAAAAAAAACCTACCAGATTCAGAGACAGAAGTTCCCTGGTTATATCTGAAGAGTCTCCCAAACACTGCTGCTTGGCCTCCAAAGGCCATTGGTGCCTCCGACTCCCACAGCTGCTGCCTCAGGACTCCCCCACCCACCGCAGACCAGAGCAGGTATTTCCCATTAAGCTTCTTAGGAGGATTACTCCTTGGCAGCTCTCCTGGCTGTCAGCAGCATCTGCTTCATGAAACCAGACCAAGGGAGCATTAACAGCATGAGAGGTGTGCATGGCAGCCAGAGGTCAGGCTACTTCCATGTGTCTGCCCGCTTGCCTGACCCACCTCACCCATCTGGCTGTTCATCAGCCTTAGGTACTGACTGGGTGCCTGCATGAAGGCAGCTTCACACCACGGCTCAGTGCTACTCTCAATGCAAATTGATCACCAATTCCTACCACTGCTCTGCCACTTAAGAAGAAAGGTACTTAAGCAGCTAAGACTGTTTCCCAACATAGTGATTAAATGTGACATGAAATATGTATTAAGAATTCCACAATTCTATCATTGATTCATCTGCATTTATTCAACAACTGTTTATTACTCCACGCAATGGACATATGGTACATGAAGTCCTCACTTAACGTCTTCAATAGGGGTCAGGTGTGGTGGCTCACACCTGTAATCCTAGCACTCTGGGAGGCTAAGTGGATTGCCTGAGCTCACAGGTTCGAGACCAGCCTCAGCAAGAGCGAGACTACGTCTCTAAAAAAACAGGTGGATGTTGTGGGGTGCCTGCAGTCCCACCTACTTGGGAGGCACAAAGTAAGACTGTCTCAAAAACAAACAGGCATTGTGGCGGGCACCTGTAGTCCCAGCTACTTGGGAGGCTGAGGCAAGAGAATCGCTTAAGCCCAAGAGTTGGAGATTGCTGGGAGCTATGTGATGCCACGGCACTCTAACAAGGGTGATAAAGTGAGACCCTGTCTCTACCAAAAAAAATATGAGTGGCGCCTGTGGCTCAAAGGAGTAGGGCGCCGGCCCTATATGCCAGAGGTGGCTGGTTCAAACCCAGCCCCGGCCCAAACTGCAAAAACAAACAAACAAACAAACAAAAAATCTTCAATAGATTCTTAGAAACTGTGACTTTAAAGGAAGCCAACTTTACCATAGGCTAGTTGATATAAACAAGAGTTAAGTTCCTGCAGTATATTTCTGGTCACAGAAACATTACCAACTTCTCTCTCTTTTTTTTTTTTAACATTACCAACTTCTAAAGACCAAAATACTTCTAATATTAAACATTGGAATAAATATGAGCTATAAATACATTCAAGAGAGATTCATCAAAAAAAGTATGACTGGCGGGTCCTGTGGCTCAGCGAGTAGGGCGCCGGCCCCATGTACCGAAGGTGGCGGGTTCAAGCCCGTCCTCGGCCGAACTGCAAAACAAAAAAATAGCCGGGCGCTGTGGCGGGCGCCTGTAGTCCCAGCTACTAGGGAGGCTGAGGCAAGAGAATCGCTTAAGCCCAAGAGCTGGAGGTTGCTGTGAGCAGTATGACGCCACAGCACTCTACCCAGGGCGATAAAGTGAGACTCTGTCTCTATAAAAAAAAAAAAAAAAAAAAGGGAACAAGAGGATATACACGTAGTAGTCATTGATAGAGAGTTGCTCTACATTGTTTATAAGCCCCAGGGAGTGTCCAACATCCAGCACACCCCACTCTGGGAATATTTGGCTTTCACTTTGCATTTCACTCTGCTCCACCTGTCAGATACTCTCAGTGCAACTACTAATGGCTTCCCCACGAGCATGGAGAGTCCTCACAAGTTTCATTCCACCCTGATGCTTCAGTCAATCCAACCAAGAGTCTCTTGGTTCAGCCACTGGCATTCAATTTCTGATATAATCAAGGCTATTTGTTTTCAAGGACCAAAACTTATCCTTAACTAGCCCTTATAGAAAGTTAAATTTGTGATAACATCATACAGTGAGCCAAAGAATGTGAAGTTTGATTGGACCTTTCACACACTGAAAGAGCTTCAGAGTCTCAGGGAACTGGAGGGTCACGTATCTTTCTTCTTCCTCTCATTGAAGACAGGCTTTCTCTGCTTCTTTGAATTTCACATGGGTAAGCATGAGAACCTATTCACTGTCTATGTCATAATCCTCTGGTTTAGAATTCAATACCAAGCAGTGGGCAGTTCCCCAGATCACTGGGGAAGAAAATAAGATGCTTCACCCCAGGCCATTGATTGATTGTGTTGGCATACATGCGCAACTCTGATTCATCAGCTATGTTGGAGTATATGAGTGATAACTTCACACTTCCTAGAGCCTGCAATGGGGTGAGCAGTGTTAACCCAGAGAAGGCGCTAGTGTATGCTATCTGTGTGCTGACCTTTCCTTCAAACTTCAGCTCTAGCCACTTCCCCTAGGAAGCCTCCACTCCCATCGGCTGATTTCTGTGCCCTTTCTCTGTACTTCCAGAATGTCTCGGTCATACCTCCAGCCTGAGTAAACTCATGAAGGGTAAAGTTTCTTCACCGTTATCATTTGGTCCTCCCCATAGCTCCAGCACATATTTTGTGTGCAATAAATATCTATTGAAATAATTAATTAGTATACAATGACTAACAAAAACTTATGGGATCAAACAAGCAAGGATCAACAAATCCATGAAAAATACCAAACAACCCTATTCATCAGGGAAATACAAAGCAAAACCACCATGAAGTGTCCTCTCACCAGTCAGAATGGTTATTGTCAAAATAACAAAAGTTGGTGAGGATGCAGAGAAAAGGGAACTTTCAAATATTGGTGGGAATGTGACCTAGTCTGGCCATTACGGAGGACAGAATGAAGACTGTAAACTATGAACAGAACTACCATATGATCGAACAATCCCTCTACTGTTTAGATACATCCAAAGAAAATGATATCAGCATGCTAAAGAGA
Source organism: Arctocebus calabarensis (assembly GCA_963573935.1). NCBI lineage: Eukaryota > Metazoa > Chordata > Mammalia > Primates > Lorisidae > Arctocebus > Arctocebus calabarensis. The sequence goes on from CAUYON010119516.1 coordinate 10,250, forward strand.
TATCTGCACCCCTGCGTCTATCACAGCACCACTTACAACAGCCAAAATATGGAATTAACCTCTATGTGTCCATCAATAGATGAATGGATAAAGAAACTGCAGCTGGGGTGGCAACTGTGTCTTAAAGGAGTAGGGTACAGGCCCCATATGCCGGAGGTGGCGAGTCCAGCCCAGTCCTGGCCAAAAACTGCAAAAAAAAAAAAAAAAGAAAAAAAAAAAAGAAAGAAAGAAAAAAACTGCAGTCATATACACCATATACACAGTGGAATATTATTTAAGCATAAAAGAGGAAAATCCCATCATTCACAGCAACACGAATGAGGCAGGAGGACATTATGTTAAGTAAGGTCAATCCTGCGTGCTCCCACTCATCTCTGGAAGCTACAAGTTGATACTACAGAACCATGATTTTCAACCATTGTGTCATGAGAGGATGTTAGATGTGCCATGAAACATTTTAAAGATCATGAATTAAATTATTTTTAAAGAGGTTCAAAGCACAGCAAGTATATTCTTTTTTTATGCTTTTTATTTTATAAACATAATTTAAGTACGCCAAAGAAGTTTATCTATAGGTTCAAATGTGCTGTGAGATCAAAAAGCTGAAAAACACTGCTACAGAAGTAACGACTAGAGTAGTGGTCGCCAGATCTAACAAAGGAAAGAGTGGGGAGAGGGAGAGGCTGGTTAAAAGATGTAGAATTACAGCCGGTCATGAAGAGTAAGTTCTAGGGTTCTATAGCAGTGTGGAATGACAATAGCTTATAAGGTGTTTTCATATAGACAGAAGAGAGGATTTTAAATGTTTCCAATACAAAAACTAATGTTTGAGGTGATAGGTATGCTAATTACCTTGATTTGATCACTGCCTAGTATATGCATCAAAGCATAAACTATGTGCCAAAAAAAACCGTACAATTATGTGCCAATTAAAAATGAATTAATATTTTAGAAATCATAGGAAAGGTTGCTTAAATAGATGAGAGTAAGGCTAGATGTTTGTATGAATGTTCAAATTAATTGAATTTAGGTGGCTCTGTGGCAGAATTGATATAGCCCATTGGACTTCTAGAGGCTGGAAGCATTCAATTTAATTTCATTTAACTATCATTTGTAAATTCTATTTTTTTCTTTTTTTTTAATTAAATCATAACTGTGTACATTAGTGCAATCAAAGGATTTATAAATTCTAAATATATGTATCCTACATATACATATCTACAAGTAAGTTCACAAACTCACTCTAGAAGAAGTGCTACGTGCCTCGTTATTGAATTTCACTATAGTTACCCTCCAAGTACTCCCCTTGGGAAGCCATGCAGTGATGTCAGCACCCAGTCTTTTGTCTAATAAATATGTACACCATGGAATATTATGCAGCCTTAAAGAAAGATGGAAACTTTACCTCTTTCATGTTTACATGGATGGAGCTGGAACACATTCTTCTTAGCAAAG
>CAUYON010119518.1:0-41880 GCA_963573935.1 Arctocebus calabarensis
AGGGCAGCCCAGCTCTCTTGCTTTTTCTGCGTTAGCAAAAGTCATGTCAATCCATTTTCCTCAAGCATAATGGCACACAGAGGTGGGTTTTTACCCCACAGTTTGCAATGAGTATTTTAAGAAGACTGCTTTTTTAAAATATAAAATAAATTGTACAAAGTGGCATCATATTAAAATGCAAAACACTCACTCTTTAGATGCTTGTGAAAGAATTTATGAGGCTCCCAGGTCCCAGATGTTTTTTAACCAACCTTTTCCCTACAATCAAGGACTTCTTATGATGTTCTTGCTAGCTCACACTGAGATTTCTAGTGGTCTCTTCCTGCCTAGAATTCAAGGGAAGGCTAGGATTGGTCTATCAGATTGATCATTCAGAATTTCTACAGCATTGGGAATTGAGAGAGTGTATTTAATCTTCATAAGGCTGTATATGCAAGAGGTTTTAAGCTTAATTGTATCCCACAGCCTTCTCCTGCTTTACTAGAGAGCGAGTGAACTTACCGAGCTGTAGTCTCATGGATAAGGCAACCTGATCACCGAACCCAACAATACCTGCTCACTGCTGCATCTGAGACTTTGGTTCCTTTCCTTTCCTTCCTTTGTGGAAGGCCCCCCTCTGAAGGCTTCCCTGAATGTGTAAGCTGCCAGGGTTCTCCCCAACCCCCAGGGCATATTTGGTTCCATTAGCACTGAGCCACACTCTGCTTTCATCACCTGGCAAGCCAGTGGGTATATGGTAAGGTGAGCCTGGGGGCCTGAGGAGCCATCTTTGGTTTGAATGTCTCACCACTTCCCGTAGCCTGCAAGAGAAAGTGACTGTCCTGCAGCTCCCTCTCTCCTCATCCCTCACTTTCCTTTTCCCGGTAGGAACAAACAGAAGGTGTCCTGACTGTCAACAAATATGTGCAGTTTGGGTCTTGGGAAATCAGGAGCTGTCCCAGGAAAAGGAAACTGCCAGAGTGGTGGCCTTGAGGCCTCTGAGGCAGGTCTGGGACTGATTGATGGGAACCTATAGTCCTTTGTCTGTTTGGGTGAAGAGCCATCTTTCCAAGTTAGTTGCAGGCTGCATCATTAGATGCTTTTTTGTGTGTTAACTAGAGATAACCAACCTTAAGCATGCCTGGTAGGTCTTGTTTTTTTTTTGTTGTTGTTTTTTTTAACATATACATGTGTTTATTAGGTTTCCACTTTTTGCCTAAAAGTATTCTTCTTATATTCTTTTTTCCCCGTAAGTTTAAGATCAATCACAAGTGCCAAGAGTCTGAGAAACTATGGTAGATCTAGATCCCTGGATTTGTACAAGCATCCTTGGTAAGGAACTTAGAGAAACAAATCAACAAATCAACAGTAAGAAGTGATCCAGGAGGAATTAAACATTATTTAAGTCCAAATCCAGGGGGAAAATAAAGCAGCTTGGTATTGTCAAAAGTGACTCTGTTAAACACCTGCCCTGTACCAGCTGCTCATACACACAATCTCAGTTAGCCCCTGCACAGCCCTGCAAAGAGGAGGAGTTATTACCCATTTTCTAGGTAAAGAAGCTGAGCCTTAGGAGGTCAGATTAAGTGTCATTTTGAATCCTCCCTCTAGTCTGCCGACTTGAGACTCACTTGGAAGAGACCAGCTCTCTTCTCCAGGTCTCTCTGTCCCATTTGTCCATGAAAATCTTGCCTCTCCCCTGTTGCCACGTTCACTCTTCTGCACACATACACATTCCTAGGGCCTAGGATGGTTGTTTCCCTTGCCCTCCGGACAGAGATGGAACAGGAAAACATCCCAAAGTCCAGCCTAGCAGGGAGACCAAGCAAGATGCTACAGCCCCTCTCAGTGACCTCCCTGTGGTCCCCTGTACATGGCTGAGAGCTGGAATGATGATGTGAAACAGGAGCACAGCCCCTCCCCTCTGGTGAAAAAATGGTATTTTTCAGAGCCCTCCAGGCATCCCCCCATACCTCTTCCCTTAGTCAGCCAGGCCCGTGCTCAGCCTTCTCCACTGACCTGGGTGTCCAGCTGTTCCCAGGACTGAGGTGGCAAGCAGAGAAGGAACCAAGCTTTTGCCAGCTGGTGAACCAGGCTGGGAGGTGGGCAGGGTGCTGGGCTTTGGCTGCCTTGGCCTCTGCTCAGCCTCCAGCTAGTCATGGTCTCCCCCTCTGGCTGCTAAACAGACTGGCAGTGAAGACCTTGAGCTCCAGAACCAGACGTACCTGGTCAGATCCACGATTTGCTGCCTCCTGGCTCCAAGGCCCTGGACAGGGCGAGTGCTGAGCTCAGCTCTCCACCTGCTAGGGTTGTTGGGAAGCTTAGGTGAGAGCTATGTATGTGAAGCACTGACCCCAGTGCCTGACTCCTGGGAAGGCTTTCGTGAACCTGTGTTATTTTCATGCTGTTCAACCCTGAATTGCAATGTCAGGGCTGAGCCTTGCTTCCCCCCTGCTGAGTACTTTACACTGAGCATTCCAAGGCTCTTTTCCAAGGAAATTCACTTCAGACACCTGGATGATGCTAAGTCAGCTTAAACTTACCCACAGAGACTGTCCTTGAACCTGCAGAGCATCTGTGCTTCAAATCTGGTGCTTCAGGACCACAGTGCTTTGGGGACCTGTGGTGAGTCTGTCACTAAGCAGGAGGTTTGATGCCTGGTATCTCAGAAACAAAGTGAGAACAGGATATGGTGATATTGGTTAAGGTTAGAAAGCCACCTTGTGCTTGGGTTAGCCCAGTCTCTGCCTTCAGATGAGTACAGAGTCAGCAAGTACTCCTGCGGCTTGTTAGCAGCAAGCTCATTAATCTCTCCAAATTAATTCTTTCACATGAAAAATGGGGACGACAGTGCCAGGCCTCCTACAAAACAGTGTTGATTACCATGGACCAAGAAGGACTGGGCAGCTGGAAGGGGTGCTGCCCGGAGTGCCCCTTGGGGGAGAAGGCCATAGCGACCCAACCTCCCCCACCCCCCGGCTCCTGGGCCCCAGGCTCCTTTCTGTCCTGGCCTGTCATTAGATGTAGCTCCAGGCCTTCCTCTCCTGTGGCACCATCTCCTCAGTCCAGAGCACTCACTGCAAACACCTGGGCTTCTGGATCCAGGTGGCCCCTTGAACCAGTGTCATCATGTAGTTACCGTGTCTCAGATGATGCAACCATCTGTGGTGTCTGCCATGCTTCTAAATGGGACTAGAGCCCATAAGTACCGTGGCCACCCCCAGTGTTAGGAACTTGGGGAAGAAGGAGAACATTATTTACCCTCTGACCATGAGGCCACACCAAGGTGTGGCAAATTAGACTCAAACAGAGTCCACTCCCAGCCTGGTCTCCCTTCCCACTGACCTCTATGTGCCCTAGCCTCTGATGCCATGTGCTGGGTGTGTAAGTGGAGGGGAGAACTGAGCAGGAGGGATAAGAGTGGGTTTGAGGTCGGGAGCTGCCTCTGCCCCACGCCTGTGCCCTGTCTCCTCCTCTGTGGAGCAAAGCCCGTGCCTGGAGCACCTTCTGCTTCCTGGGCTGTAGGTGGAATGAGGGAAAGATGTGCAGGCCTCTGACTGGAACCTGCACGTGCTATGCTAGCGCTTACTGCCAGGCATGGTGTGGACCCCAGGCAGGGGCCCAGAGAATGTGGGGCTGGGGTGTTGCTGTGCTGTTCCTGAGGTTAGGCAGACAGATTTCCTAAGCTGTACAAGAGCCAGCATAGAACCTATTCGCAGGGAGCTGGGGTGGCGGGTGCAGGCCTGTGATCAGGGAAGCCTGGGGGTCTGAGCAGTTCCTCTCTGTTGCCATGGTCAGGCCAGCCCTGAGCACAGCCCTTAGAGCACAGTATCCAAGCTTCACATGCACCCTGGGAGGGAGGTCCATCGTGAGCCACTGGTATAGGTGGGAAAGCAGGGCTTGGCAAGCCTGTGTCACTTGTCCAGGGGGTATATAGTGATAAAGTAAGCCCAGATCCCTGCATTTCCATCATACCACACTCCTTCCCTCCATGAGGACTTGTGGACATGCCCAGGGCTCATCTCCTGAATCTTCACTTCTTTCCCACTTAGGCCTCTGTCTCTTGGCCTAGGATGTGGTCAAAAAGCCAGGGATAGCTGGCCGCTCTAGCAGAAGTACACAGAGGGTGATGACAGAAACTTCCCTTTGAAAGCCAATTAAAAGAAGATAAACTTCTTCTTTGACACCCTGAAAAGGGCAGATTTTGTTTGAAGAAACACTTGGTGGTCCTTGTAGCCTGAGCATAGTAAAGAAACTCTTCTCATGGGTGCATTTAGGTGTGTTTGTGAAATAGTAGGTAGGGTTGTGTCGCCCCCCCCAAGGCCAGGTCTGTGCTCCTACCAGATGCATGTAGCGTGCCACACACCTCTGGAAGGTATGACACAAACCCACATGGCTGACACAGCTAGCTTCCATTTTGTGTCACTAATTTTACAAAAAGTAATAATTTGTGCTATGTGTTGACCTTTTTTACCCCCAAATGCAGACCATGCCAAGTGTTTTGCATGCAGTATCGTACCAACCCTGAGAGGTGGGCACTGGTATGATTCGTGTGTCCCCAGAGAGGAAGCAAACACATGCTCAGAGGCTAAGATTTGCCCAGGGTCTTACTACCTGGTGAGTGGCAAGGATTCAACCTAGTCTGTCCAGCCCCCAAAGCCACATTGTTAATCCAGTTCTGCCCTGTTTCTGTGTGTGCTACTTAGCTGTTGTTAAATGGTGCTCCAGATTTTGTTGAGTGATTTTCAGATACGTAAGCCTGGAAAGTATCTTTAGGCCCATTGAGTAGATTGCCAGGAGCTAATAAACATGCCTGAAACCTGACATTTAAAACTACCTCATCCTGTGACCATCTTATACACATAGAAGCTAAACAAATGTACCCCACACTTTGAGCAGGAGGTTAGAAGCCACAGTGAAAGGGCAGGGTTGTTACCACTGGTATATTTCACTTCCTTGATATACCACTATCCTAAGTTTACAATTTTAACATATTTCCTGTGCTCTGAGCCCAGAAGTAACCAGTTTTGGTTATATTCCAGGCATATGGTATTAAAGTAAAGTGTACTTAAGGGTAAAAGTATTTTGGAGACCTTTAAAAACATTTATTTCTTAGTTATGGAACTCATATGATATATATAGGCATGTGCATGTGTCTCTATATATACACATGTATATAGTATGTGTGGCAGGCATTAGATAATTCTATTTTTAAATGGGCAAAACCACTAAAGAGTCCGCTTTAAAAATGCTGCTTAGATTATGGTCTTAAACTCTATTTTGGGGCAGCGCCTGTGGCTCATTGGGTAGTGCACCGGCCCTATATACCAAGGGTGGCAGGTTCAAACCTGGCCCCAGCCAAACTGCAACAAAAAAATAGTCGGGCATTGTGGCAGGCACCTGTAGTCCCAGCTACTCGGGAGACTGAGGCAAGAGAATCACCTAAACCCAGGAATTGGAGGCTGCTGTGAGCTGTGACGCCGTGGTACTCTACAAAGGGTGACAAGTAAAACTGTCTCTATAAAAACAAAAACAAAAACTCTATTTTGGACATTTTTCAGGCATTCCATGGACCATTAGATTCTCAACCTACTCTAATTTGTTTTTTTGGCCCATTTATAGTCCCCAGTTCTTGTTCTTCTAGGGTTAAGGGCTAATCAAAGAGAATCTGAGCATTAGCCTACACAGCATCAACCCCAAGGTGGAGCCAAGTCTGCTCTCTTCCTGGTAGGTACCTGGTGGTTGATCTGAGCTGTGTGGGCCAGCACTTGTGTTCATGGCTGCTCTAATCTCCACTGCTTGCCTGATAATCCAGAAGTCCTCTGAACTTGGGAGCCCAGTGACCATCAGCAGCTTTGTTTGCTCACCTCTGCAACCTTCAGCTCCAGTCCATTAAAGGAGAACCTAAGATCTTAATTTTTTTTTTAATTTTTTTGATTGTTGAGGATTCATTGAGGGTACAAGAAACCAGGTTACACTGATTGCATGTTAGGTAAAGTCCCTCTTAGAATTGTGTCTTGCCCCCAAAAGGTGTGTCACACACCGAGACCCCTGCCCTCTCCCTCTTCCCTCTCTTTGCTTTTCCTTTCCCCCACGCCTCCTCCTTTCTCTCTGCTCTCCCCTTCCTCTACCCCCCACCATGTACTAGGTCATGAATTATCTTCATATCAAAATTGAGTACATAGGATTCATACTTCTCCATTCTTAGTGATGCTTTACTAAGAATAATGTGTTCCACTTCCATCCAGGTTAATACCAAGGATGTAAAGTCTCCATTTTTTTAATGGCTGAATAATATTCCGTGGTATACATATACCACAGCTTGTTAATCCATTCCTGGGTTGGTGGGCATTTAGGCTGTTTCCACATTTTTCCAGTTGTAAATTGAGCTGTGGTAAACTATCTAGTGCAAGTGAAAGTGTCCTTATGGTAAAAGGATTTTTTTCTTCTGGGTAGATGCCCAGTAATGAGACTGCAAGATCAAATTTGAGGTCTAATTTGAGTTCTTTGAGGATTGGCTCTTAATTTCAGATGAGGACAAGGCACTAGCTGTGTGTCTTCAGACAGGTCCAATATGTAAAATAGGGATAAAAGCAGGGGCAGAAATAACTACAAGACAAAGCTATTGCCAGGATTAAATTAGATAATTCTGGTGGAAATGCTTACCAGGGTGTTCTTTCTTGGATACCAATCTGTAGTCTGCCAAGATCTTTAGTTGGATTCTCCTGAGATTCTATATGATGTCCACTGTTCTATTTTTATGCTTGAGTTTTATTTATTTTTAACGTGTATCCTTCCTTGTAAAACAAATGTGAATATGTACACAGTCTAAAAAGGTTAACTGTCATAAGCTTTAAAATTAAAAACGAAAAGCCTATTTCTACTCTAATTTCTGCTTCCTAAGAGCAATCATTTTCTAACTCTTTTCCTTCCTTTTTTTTTTTTTTTTTCTGGAATTTAACTCTTTATTTCCAAATAACAACTTGTGCTGCAATTTCTTGTTTGTTTCTTGACTGTCTTTTCATTCTTACTGTGGAATATGAGAATTTAGCTTTTAAATTAATACTCACATGTGCACACATATGCACAAGTCCCGTTCCTGTTCCCAACCTTCCAAAATAGTTACATCAAAACTTTGTTGGAATTAGCACTCACCATAGACTCACAGTGTGCTACAACTAACTTTTCAATTCTTATGCATTTTATTTTTCCCACACCTTGTTTTTTTTGTTGTTTACTTATATTTTTATGAACCTTTCAATAATACATCCCCATACTCTGATAGAATGTATAAAGCTCCTTTCAATATAATGAAACACAGCAGATAATCAAATCTGTTACCTGGTTTTCTTCTTCAGGACATCCTTCCTGCAGCCTTCTGTCCCCTGGTTTGTGTGGAGTGCCCAGCTGCTGAGATCATCGGCGTTGCAGTCCCCTTCACCTGTTTCCTCCGTCGATTACCCAGTCTTAGACCTCATGTATTCACATTTGTTAATTTACACTACTTTCCAGTCCGTTTCTTGAGAAAGTGAACCTGAGAAATAGATTTTTCTGTGATCTTGCATTTCTAAAAACGGTTTTGCTATCCCCTCACTTTTGATTGTTATTTTGGTGGGTATAGAATTACAGGTAGGAAATAATTTTCCCTCAGAATTTTCAGGGGATTATTGTCCAGTATCATTGTTGAGAAATCCAAAGTCATTCTGATTAGTTTAAGCCCTCAAATGGTGTCCAGTATCATTGTTGAGAAATCCAAAGTCATTCTGATTATTTTAAGCCCTTAAATGTGACCTGTTTCTTCTCTCTGAGAGTTCTAAGGACCCTCTCTTTATTACTGGTGTTCTAAAATTTCATGGTAGTATGCTTTGACGTGAATCTTTTTTCATTTATTGGGCTGGTTACTTGATGGGTCCTTTTAAGTATAGAAAGTTATGTTTCAGTTGTGGAGAAGTGTCTAGATTATTTCTTTGTTTTCTTTTCCTGGAATTTTTTGGAACTTCATGGATTAATTTTCAAATTTTATTTTTTTCCCCATTAGCCCTTAAGAAATTCATTTTCTAACATTGCAATAGACTAACAACATTAAAAGGAAACATAAAAAATTTTCTCTTTGTGGGTATTGGTGTCTGTTAAATTTTTCCCCAGCTAACGCCTTAACTGCCCTTCTTCAAGAGGCATTAAAAAAATGATTAAATATACAAATAATATGTGCCACATTAATGGAATGTTTTAGAATATTGTGGCCCCAAAGTAGCTTTTTAAAAATTACTTTGGAAATAATATGACAGAAAAATGACATTGTCAACTGCTGAAAAAAATGTCAGCTTATTATTGTGGTTGTCCTATTATGTAGTAACAAAGCCATTCCAGTTTTCTTTTTTCTATTCTTTGTGTCTTTATCTTCAACTTTGCCTTCAATCCTTACTACTAAGTTTTAAATTCCTGTTATCATTTAAAGAGTTTATAAGAGTTCCTTCTTGTTTTCTGCATACTTACTTTTTTTATAGCATTCTGTTCTTGTTTTGTGGATACATTATCTATCTGAGGATATTAATTGTAGTGGATGTGTTCCTTTGTGGTTTTTGTTTGCCCTTTTTTATATCTTTGCTTCTTTTATTCTCTGTTTTATTAAAGGATTTTCTCAAAAGCCTTTGTGATGCTGATGATCTTTGGATTTCTGCTGGTTTTTAAGTCAGGCACAGAAAGTTGCTTGAAAGAGCTATACTTGTGGGTGCAGCTAAACCTCAAACTCTTGGGCTTAAGTGATTCTCTTGTCTTAGCCTCCTAAGTAACTGGGACTACAGGTGTCTGCCACAACGCCCAGCTATTTTTTGGTTGCAGTTGTCTTTGCTGGTTAGCTGGCCCGGGCTGGGCTTGAACCTGCCAGCCTTGGTGTATGTGGCCAGCGCCCTACCCACTGAGCTACAGGTGCTGCCTGGTTCCTTAGTTTTCTGGGGTCTGCTGTGGGTTAGAATTATTTGCTTCTTAGAGGATGCCTCACCCATTTCAGGACTGGGCTTCCTGCTGACTCTTTCCAAGTCTGGCCCTATTTGTCTTCTGCTTTCCGTGTATTCTTTCACTGTCCCTTTAGTGTGGTTTTGGGGGGAGCAGAGAGAATGTGCACACTCCACCTATTTCATTTCACTGGAAGCCTTTTCTCCTTCCTTTCTCTTCACCTCTGATAAGTCTATCTTCCTTGAAGCTTCTTCCCTGCACATATTCTAATTGGACTTTAACTCAACCTAAAGATTTCTTCTCTTTCTGCCCAAGACCTCTAAGTGACCCAGTATGATTTATGGTGCTATGGGAAGGAAATGGTTGGGTTAGATGTTTCAACCATCCAAAGCATGTTGAGGTAGCTCACCTGTGCCTCTCCAGACTCACCTGAGTCAGTCTGCTCATCTGCGCGAGTGTGGAGGTGCTTTGGGGTCAGACGGACCACAGGTAGTTGAGTACTGTTGTCAGCTATGTCACAGAATCCAGATTCTTTGTAGTTTAATTTATCCTGAGTTAATCTCCAGGCTTCCACAGAGACAGGGAAGGGGCTGCTGGTGAAGGGAAAGGGAATCCTCTCATTCTTCAGTCTTAATTTTTACCTTATTGCCTTCGGTTCCTAGGCCTTTTTTGAGATTTGCACTGACACAGGACTATATTTGAGTTGATTTGGTGAAATAGATTCACACTGGATCACCTGCTATGAGGCCCACCAATCAGTGCATCCTTGTGCACTGAATTCACCAATAACGTTCTGTGCCTCACTCTTAAAAACAAGCAGGTATCAAAGGTCCGACTGAAATATGTCCACTAGGCCTCTTGCCTCTAAGTCTCCAGTTTTAGTCCAGATATCTCTGACCTGCCTGAAACATGACCTTCATCATTGTAAAACTCAAGCTTTGCAGCTCTTTGACTATAAAGGCAATGACTAGACTGCCGGGGCTCACGCCTGTAATCCTAGCACCCTGGGAAGGTCTCTTGAGCACAGGAGCTAGAGACCAGTCTGAGCAAGAGTGAGACCCCATCTCTACTAAAAATAGGAACATTAGCCAGGTGTGGTGGTGAGCGCCTATAGTCCCAGCTACTTGGCACTCTGAGGCAGGAGGATTGCTTGACCCAGGTTTTGACACTGCGAATTAGGCTGATGCCACGGCACTCTAGTCTGGGCAACAGAGTGAGGCTCTGCCTTGGAAAAAAAAAAAAAAAAGGGAATACAATGTCTAATTTTTTCCCTTAAGTTTGCTTCTGTTATTCTACCATTGTGTCATCCTGTAAACCATTTACAAATGAATTTCATTCTTTTTCTAGAGTATGCCTGTTCCCTTGGAGTTTTCAAGGCTTTACATTCTACTACTATGCCTTTCTCAAATGCTGTTCTCAAATTTTTGCCAGAAAAAAAATCCTGCTTATCGGCTCAGTGCCTGTAGCTCAGCGGCTAGGGCGCCAGCCACGTATAGCAGAGCTGGTGGGTTTGAACCCAGCCTGGGCCTGCCAAACAATGACAACTACAACCAAAACATAGGTGGGTGTTGTGGCAGGTGCCTGTAGTCCCAGCTACTTGGGAGGCTGAGGCAAGAGAATTGCTTGAGCCCAAGAGTTGGTAGAGTTCCGTGAGCTGTGACGCCACGGCACTGTACTGTGGGTGACATAGTGAGACTCTGTCTCCAAAAAAATAGAGAAAAAGATCTTGCTTATCCTACTGGTTCACTGCAAGTACCAGCCCTTTTAGCTACCCAGATTCTCAGGGAGTTCTCCACCTTCTCAAGTCGTAGTGCTTATGGGCGACCAGTACTTTTGGTTACTTGTCATATATGATCTGAAATTCTTGTCTTTTCATGTGAATGCTTATATTCAGCTCGAAATTAACAATCTTGCGCTGACTACTGGGTATTGTGCTAAGCACTTTCACACACTTGGTCTCCTTTACTCCCTTTGAGTGCCCCATGTCATATTAATAGATGAGAACACTGAAGTCTGGTGGAAAGCACTTTGCTCGGGGTCACACGTGTTCCTTCCAGTCTGCAACAGGCAGGCTTTTGTGCATTAAGGTGAGGGCTGTGGCTGTGGTTGTCTCCACTCTGACGGGCACTCCTCAGTTCTGTAGGCCAAGAGTACCCTGCATCAGTGTCGAGGGGAGCTCGTGAGGGCCTTGCCACACAGGCGGCGGTCACTATGCATATGAGGGCGTGGAAGGAACGCGGGAGGCGGTTTGCACATTGAATAGCTATTGCAGGAGTCCCACAAAGAGCCCATAGACAGGGAGTGAGTGGCCAGGGCCAGGGCAGGGAGAGAAGAAGGCCAAGGATGCCTTTCCCGGGCATTGGTTGTGTCTGTTCCATGAGGCATTTAGGAGAATTTGAACTTTGGTGTTTGACCCTGAGCTAGGCTCTTCTCTGGCCTGGTCTTTAGTTTCCTGCCAGTCAAGTGTGAGTTTCTCCCCGTCCAGAGAGCTCCAGGTGTGTGTCCAGCACAGACCTGCCGTGAACCGTCCTCACCTGGCAGGTGTGGCTTTGAGGTCAGGCCCTATCTGGATGACGGAGCACTGCTGTGGTGTCTAGGCAGTCCCCACACTATTTGGATGTGGTCCAATAGGCAATAACAAAAAGGCCACAGCTTTGAGTGCTGTTTTCCATGTGTCAGCCTTGTTCTTATTTACCAGGGTGTACTTACGGTGTGATTTCACCTGCTTCGCAAAACTAGAACGTTCCCTCTGGCCCTGCTCATTTAGGGAATTAAAACTTGGATATTTGCTTAGGGCTATACAACAAGATTTCCATGTTTTTGAGTGTGGAAGCTCTTCTTTGCTGTGGTCTCTTTTGCTTCTCCCCCACTCTGCCTCTCTCCCCCCAAGCCCATTCTGTTACTTCTCCTTCAACAAGAGTTCCTTTAGGTTATGAGTCTCTGTGATTTGAATTTATCATCTGGAACATGAGCCTCATAACACTGCCCCGTGGCTGCCACACGTGTTAAGCGAGGCACGTCCCCAGCACCTGCGCACAGTAGCTGACGATGACTGTTAGTATTACTTCTTCTCCTTTATTGTACTGTCTACCTTAGACACCGACGTGCCTCTGCCGGGGAGTCCTGTGGGCACCAGTCAGCTGTCAGGTGAGCTGGACAGGACCTTGGGACAGGTCTGAAGAGCCCCGCTGTGTTCTTTGGTTCACAGGGCACAATTCCATAGGGCCTGACTTATGGCTTCTTCCTGTGCACCAGAAGCTCCTCAGACAAAGATGCTGTGGAAACAGGAAGCATCTGTGACGTCATTGATCCACAGTTGAGAGCAATGCATGTGCCCCCCACGTGGCGGGAACTCCTCAGTGGTGTGGTGAAGTGTGCAGCAGTCAGGAAAAGCCCAGCGAGAAGGCCCTGGGGCCTCCCTGCCCCCATCTGCCCCTGTCTTTCAGGAGCACGTTCTTTTTGTTGAGACTAATTCCTGAAGCAATCCAACTCAGCTCATTTCCCCAGGGCTGTAAGCAGAGGCTGGCCAAGGGGCCCTCTGGTCAGGAGTTACTACCACTCTCAGGAAGTGTTTAATGGTTTCCATTTACTTTTAGTTGGAGGAGGAAAGGCTGACCCTTCCTTACAATAGGGGCCGAGAATCAGCGTGACCATGCCAGCTCCCTGTACCCTTCAGGAGGGAAACAGCTCCTTGAGGGCATCAAGGATGACATCTGGAAACTGCCCTGCCACCAGCAGAACAGGGATGAGGGGGGTCTGTCACACATGCCTTGAGATGAGATAATGTGTGAGATTTTGCCTGGCTGGTGCAGCCAGCCACATAACCAGTGTGGGGGAGGGGGGGTGGAAGAGGAAGAAAATAGACCTTCCTGTGGCTATTTCAGTGTGGGCAACACATCTTGGGTTATTTTATAAGTTAAATGCTGCTTTGAAGATTAATAATATGTTAGATAGGAAATATGTAAGAATATAGAATAACTGAATAATCGATCTCCTTATATCCTTGAAGATAGCTTCTTTTCTCATATCTGTAAAATTCTGGCAGACATGGCAAAAAGAAACCAAAGAAATTGTAAAAAGTGGAGTTTCTAAAGACTACAACCTTGATTATAATCTAATGAAAGCTAGAAATAAATGATATGAGGCTGACCCCACCTCTTGCCCAAATCTTGACTATTTAGAATTAAACACACACTCCAAGTTAATTATTGGATGGAATAAAGTATCAAAAGGAAGACAGATCATAATCTGTCTAAAGAGGAATGAAAAGGAGAACCCTTTCTACTAACCCTATGCCCCATAGCATAGCCTTTAGCGTCTTTGTTGTTAAAGAAGATGAAAAGTAGGGCAGCACCTGTAGCTCAAAGAAGTAGAGCTCTGGCCCCATATACTGGAAGTGGCAGGTTCAAACCCAGCCCAGCCAAGAACTGCAAAAAAAAAAAAAAAAAAAGATGAAAAGTAAAGGCAATAATAAAGTAATTGTTTGAAAAAGTCTGGAAAATGTACAACAAATCAAACCAAAAGGAAATAGAGCTACATTTAACAAAATAGAAAATAAGCAGAAAGCATTAGGGATGTACATTCTTTTTACCTGTTCTTGGGAAGGACCAAGGATAGAAATCTAACTGTATGTATGATCAGGGAAACATCTGAGCAAATATTAGCATTTTCATCCAGTGGAATATTATGCAACCGGGATAACAGTTTTAAAAGTACTTGGATGAAATGCTTATGCAAGTGAAAAGATGTATTAGATAGGATGATTGTAATTCTGTGACTTTAATCTCCATCCCTTCTGCCCACAAGTTGGGAAGAGAATGACGTCTGTAAAGAACGCAGTGGAACATCACAGTGGGAATGAAGTGCTGATTCATGCTGCAACACAGATGCATCCTGGGAACATTGTGCTAAGTGAAAAATCCTGATTAAGAAAGACCTTATCACGAATGGTTCCGTTCATACGAAATGTTCCAGAATAGGCAAATCTATAGAGACAGAAAATAAATTAGTTGCTGCCTCTGGCTGAAGGGGTTGCCCTGGGCAGTGATGGGCGTGTCTTTCTTTTTGGGGTGAGGAAAGTGTTCTGAAATTGATTGTCGACAGTGAATCATTTACTAACTAAGCTGCTCTGGGGGAAAAAAACACAATGGTTATCTTAGGGCCTAGAAATGTGAGTGATTTTCCTCTTGCTTTCCCATCCTCTTCTCTAATTTCCACATTTCTAAGCTTTTCGGATGTAATTTTGCATTACTTGTGTCATGGAAACACGAAGGGCAGTAAGAAACATTTGAAAGGAAGAATGCTCATCATCAGCTTTTTACCAGAAAAGGCAAAAAATCTGCTAGCCCACCTCTTGAGAAAGTGAGGGAGGCTGACTCCTGTGACCCTGAAATCTGGGGACGGGCTGCAGCGGATTGCTCAGTTGCCCTCTCAAACATCCAGTGAGATCTGCAGGTCATGGAAAATGGAACATATTTCTCCGGGAGCCTTGGGGGCAGGGTCACATCACTGGGAAAGGAGGGGGGTGTCTTGTGAACTGGGGGATAGCGAAGAGGCAGTTTCCAGAGGCATATTCTGAAAGGTGTTGGGCCATGCTGAGTGCTAAATGAGAGAAAGCTGTTACTTACATAACTTCCTGTGATTGCCTGGCAGTAGCTGGAGCTGAGGACAGCCGCCCTCTCCTGGTCTTTGCTGAGTGGAGGCTACACGGCCCTTCCACCTTGCAGCTGTTTTTCCTTCTACATTGGGCATTGTGTGTGGAGTCAGTCTTTTTCACCAAAATTGAAATGCCGTTTTAAAAAGCAGGCTCCATGCTCTCTTTTGAAGATGGGAAATTCTTACGCTGGACAGCTGAAGACAGCCAGGTTCGAAGAGGTCTTGCACAACTCCATTGAGGCCTCCCTGCGCTCCAACAACCTGGTGCCCAGGCCCATCTTCTCCCAGCTGTACCTGGAAGCTGAGCAGCACCTTTCCTCTCTGGAAGGTAAGATGCTTTTTTCCTTTCTTTTGAGTCTTTCTTTTACTGTGTGCACTTTGATGTGAGCAATAGAGCTTGAAGTTCTTTGCTCTTCTGCTCTGTGTAGAAAATGTTGAGTCTAGCAGAAAAGAATTCTTAGTAAAAGAAGGTTGCGCACAAGTTCTTACTTGGGTGAAATTAACATAAGTTTTTGTTGTAAAGTTGCGAGGAAAAAAATTATTTGTTGAATTAGCAGGAGAAATGAAGGAGGGCAAATTGGTCTGAATTGGTTGTTGCTTACACTCTTATTAGTAGGAGGTTTGATATTTTCATTTGGATAAGCAAGAAATTTTAAAATGCTTTGGCCCCTTCTATATATTTTTTCTTTGTGTCCTGTGACTCATGGCCATATCTTTGCCAAATAGTCAAGGCAATTTCTCTTTGTGATAGCAGGTACAATTGCCCTCTAGGAACTTTTAAAAACCAAGAGCAAACCCTTACGACTTGGACATATTCCAAGAATAAACAAAATAACATCAGGCATCAGGACAACTTAAAGGTTTACTTAATTATCCAGAGAATAAAATGATTTTTTTTTTTTATAGCCATGTATGTTCATGTAACCTCTCAGCTATCTGTGGTATGAGACAGCTACTGTTCTGGAAGTTCTTTTTGTAAGTGTACATATTATGATTGAAATTATCTGCAGACCTCAGTTATGGAAGTGAAAAGGGGTCTGGTTATTTAACTCAAATAAGAAAGCCTTCAGGATGTCAGAGATGACCTTGTATGTGTGTGTGTGTGCGTGTGTGCATGTATATAGTATGAGGTCATATTAGTATGTGCATGTGTGTGAGTGCATATCAGTGTGTGCATGTGTGTGAGTACGTGAGTGTGTGAATCTAATATGTGTATAGAGTGTGAATGCATAAATGTGCATGTGTGAGTGCATGTGTGCATGAGTGTGTGAATCTATATGAGTGTGTGAGTGCACACGAGTGTGGGGATGGCAGGCTGGAAACAGTAGAGCATAAAGAAAGGCCTAGAGTTGCTTGTGTGCTGGAGCACAGAGGTGTTGGAGCTTGTGTGATAAGTGACAGTTCCTGATTCTAGCAGGGAGGCATTCCTGTGTAACTGTTTAAAACTTTCTAAATCAATGTTGCAAATATTCCCTCTAAAGACCTGGAAAGACTGGATCTGAGTCTGAGAGAAATGAGATTGTGGTCAAAACTATGAATTAGGAAGAGTCATAATTCTCTGGTATTCACATTGAAAGTGCTAATGTTTTCTGGCACACACACATTACTGTGACACTGTGGGGAGTTAAAAAAATGACTGGAGAGCCTGTGGTTTTGGCTCGTTGCAAGACTTTTGAGGGATGTGTGTGGCCATCCTTAACTTCTTAATGGTATCAAAAAGCTTTGTTGCTAATGGTAAATTAAAAATAGTAATAATGATAATTTAGTGCCTTTGGATGTTACCTTGAAATCAGCAAAATGTTTTTACCTCCACAAGCCAAAGTAATTAAATCCCATGATTGGGGAAGATTCGAGACTGGTTTGCTGGAAGTTTAGCAAAAGCGTCCGGAGAAATGGTTGCAGCTCAGCTTTGGCAGCTGTGAGATAAAAAGGAGGCAGACAAGTGGCTAAGTGGGCTGGGGCTGCCCACCTGGGGAGCGGGAGCAGGGGAGACTCTGAGGACGCCTAATCAGCTTTTGCTCCTGTTTGAAGATTTGACAGGCCTCTGTCTCACCTCTCCTTGGGAGGCTGTCTGAGTGCTCAGGATGCCCTTCTCTGCTGCTTGACATGGTGGCACTTTCCAGGGACAGCTCTGAGGCTCAGTTTCTACGTCCCCATGGCGCTGACTGTGGAGGTTCCCTGCCAGCTGCCAGCAGGCTTGTTAAGCCTCCACATTGGTCTGTAAACCAAACAAGCCAGCTCTATGGTTTTTCCCGTTTGTCTAGCACACAGAAATCCCCTGAGGTTCTGTTTTTTTCAGTGCAGGAAAAGGAGGGGGTTTAGGGGGCTGGTGGGAAGGGACAGACTCTTTTGGTTTGCTAAATGACACCATAAACCAAGCACTCAGCCCGAGCCCCTGTTTCTGCATCATAAAACTTGGCCCTTGTCTAGGCCCTATCTTGTTTTGTCTATCAGGGTCTCTTATCTTATTTCTTGCCTTCCTCAGACAATACCATTAAAGATGATTTTTACGACCAGGGTGCCAGTATACTAAACACCGCTTGGATCTGTCATGTGTTTGTTGATGGGGATTTAGGGGGGGGAGGGGGGTCTTATTACTTTGTTCTCTGGATTACAGCTCTTACCCACTACCTCCTTCTAGAGGAAGGACCTTTTGTACATTATTGATTCTTTTTTTTTCTTTTAAGAAAGACCAATGAAACAAAAACTACCCCAGCATTTTGGGATAAGTATATCAATTAAACAGGTAATTTCTGTAATCCACCCACTCAGAAGGTCCTGCAGTTTCTTCTCAAGGAAGGAGACCCAAGTTGAATGTAAGCTTTAAAAGGAATAGCCTCATAGTACTTGGTGGAGTCAGGGGCTCTGAGTTCCTGTGTTTTATTATTATGATTCTTAGCTCCTAATCTGGTTGGTTCTTTCAAATGCAGTTTACAGCTCTCATCCTGCGGGCAGAGCTCAGTAAACACCCCTGGTTCAGTCTGCTCTGGGGCTGGGGCGCTTCAAAGGCCTGGGGATGTCTGATGCGAACCTTTGACCTGTAATCCTGCCTTCTTACTGACTGGATGTCCAGCTCTTTCTTTGGCTTTCTGAAGCCTAAGACTCCCCTCTTTCATTCTTCCTCAGAGTCTGAATTCCAGTTCTTGTTGCTTTAGCAGAATAACGCGTAGACATTCCCGTGTGCACCCTCAGCTCTGAAGGCTTGGTCTTTGAGGGCTGCTTGTTTTGTTTGCCATAAGATTTTCTCTCCTTTTTCACTCTGAGGGTTGGTGTCTAGGCCACCCACTTCTGAGTCTCTGGAGTCCTGGCCCAGAGATGAGAGTGGATTTCACAGTCTTCTGTGCCACCCAGGTGGGGCCCTTCATTGCCTTGCTGGCGCCTGGGTCACCTCTTTTTTGCTAAAACCTAGAGGCACCTGCATTTAATGACAGGAAGAAAGCATTGGAGGGAGGCTCAGGAATTTATCCCTTCTCGTTGGGTAATCTTTTTACGGTCTTCCCACCACCTGTGTGTCCTCTAGGCCCAGAAAGGCTGAGATCTCAGGAATCCTTGCTTTGCTTCCTGCAGTGACCTCCCAAAGTCACCAAGCCCACCTGCTTGAAAGGTTGTTTTCTCCCTCTTTGGCCCACAGGCAGCCATTGTGAGGCTACACTCCTAGTGCACCGAGCTGTTTAAATCACATCTGGGGCACTGTGCAACTCGAGGGCCGTGTTTTCTCAAGTAGACTATCACAACCCCAGGGACCTTAGGATTCTTTTGGATTAACTGCCTTATTTTAAAGATGCAGGATCAGATGCTCAGCAAACTACAGTTTACCAGCTCCTTCCCACTATGGACAGGCAGTTTGTGCTACTTACGTTAATATTTTGTCTCTTAAACTGAGCTGTGCAGTTTAGTGGTGAGAACATCAGCTTGGGCATCAGACACAATAGGGAATGTGCAGGCTGTGCTGCTTGGCAGTTAGGTGAAGAGCTGTGGCCCAGTCACTGGTCTCTCTGAGTCTCAGTTTCCTTATTTATAAAACAGTCTGTGTCATACACCATGGGGCCTCCCACACCAATACCTCTGGAGGGCCTACCACGGGCAGCCGTCGTGCCCAGTAATTATGGAGCACTTGAATACATAAGAGCCCCTAGCATGTGTGCAGCTGTGGCAGGTGAAACACACGTGAACCTGGACATGAAGTCATGAGGCCAGGCTGGCACCTGAGTCTAGGTGCCGCATGAGTGAGCCTCAGCTTTTCCTTCTAGTAAACAAAGAAGGATAATGCCTCTCTTGCGGTGCATTTTGTAAGGACCAGCTATTGACTAGCTAGGACTGGCTGGTACTTGTCAGTTGCGAGTGGAACTCCATCTGGATTGGTCCCACGGTCCTGTGCCCTCCTGGGCCGGAGGATCCCAGGGCAGCTGGCCCTGCCTCGCTCATCAGTCTTCTTCCCCGCGTCTAGGTGGTGGCCGAGCAGACAATGAGGAAGAGGAAGAAGAAGGAGAAGGAGGGCTGGAGCCAAACAGTCTCCCGAATCCTTACCAGCTGCACCCTCCCCCTGAGGGCTGTTGCACCACAGATGGTGAGATGGCTGGGCACCACCCAGAGTCCCAGCCGGGCACAGCCGGGCAGTGGCCAGGCCTGTGGTTGTGTGCTGCTGGGTCCTTGCTTTCTGCACTGTGCCCCTGAGGAGTGAGCTGTGCCGTGGGCTGCGGCCTGCCTACCCGAAGGGGCAGCTCCGGAGGCACCGTGCCATGGGGTGCTCAAGCAGGCCCACAGTCTCTGTGCCACTCTTTGGACAGCCTCGGGTTATGGGCGGCTTGGGAGGCAAGCATTCATCGTTCTGTGCTGGTTGTTTGAAGACTGGAATATGTTTCCCTGCCCAGGCCTGCTTGCACAGCATGTCTAACTGTGAATTGATCAGGAGGAATAATCTTTCACATTTGTCAGTGTTTTATTGTTGAGCAAGCACACACATGTTATCTCGGGAACCCTGTAAAATCATGGTGTTATTCCTGTTTTGCCACTGAGGAACTGAGGCCTGGGGTAGCTGGCGGGGATGGCAGCTCAGTCCTATGCTGAGAGCTTATGCTCTGCATTCAGGCTTCTGCCACCCTCTAGCCGACAGCCTCTCTGACTGTTAGTAAGTTCACCTGTGCTGACATCATAGCATTTGGGTCAGCTAATGAGAGGTTTAGTTATTTTAAATTCATTATAAAGCATTAATTAATATCAAGCCCTTCATCTAGAAATATGGAAGCATTAATTAATTATTGATCTGGAAATATGGAAATAATGGTATGAGAGCTCCTGGTTTGATGAGGAGCTATTTGGGGAGCAGATGCTTTGTGCAGTGTGGAGAGTGCTGGGGTAGGGGTAGGCAGGGGTGTATGGGAGCAGAGGACAGGCCCCTAGCACTGGTAGAGTTTGGGAAGGCTTCCTGGAGGAGACGGTCCTTTATCTAGGTTTTGGATAATTGGTAGAAGTTAGCCAGGATGACAGTGGGGGAAGCTGGGAAATCCTAGGCAATGGGAACAGCGTGATAAAGTCCGGTTGGGGAACTGCTAGCAGTTCTTTAGGTAAGGGCCTGGAGCGGGCAGGGCTGGGCTTGGAGGTTTGTGGAGATCCCATGTGTCCCACCTGGAGGCCTGGAGTTAACCTTGGCATGGTGGTGGGCAGGGGAGGGGCTCAGCCCTTGCGGGGCTGTTCTTCCAGACAAAGGGAAGTCGGTACAGTGGTTCTTCATGGAGCAGAACTTCTAGTGTTCAAATGTCAAAAGATCACTGAACTAAATGATAAGACTTCCTAGTGGTCATTATAGTGATTTTCACAGAATTTCTAACTCAGGCCCATCTTCCTCTAGCTCTTCAGAAGGCAGGGGCCACAGAATTAGGGGACCTGCTGAGTGCTTGTCCTGGACCTCAGGGAGCTGGCTCACCTCCCCCAAGTCCCTATGGGAAGCCACTCTGAGCCCAGGAGTCTCCTGCCTCCGCCCTTCCTGGTCCACCTCTACAGCTGTGAGCAAATCATTTAACCTCTGAGCTTTGGTTTCCCTCTCTCCAAACTGGGAGCGGTAACACTTTCCTGCAGGTGATGCAGTGAGAGCTTCATAGCCCTTGTCTTGGCTCAGTGCCTAGCCTGTGGCCCTGCTGGCCTCGCGGTGCTGGCCTTGCACCTGCCAGCCTCTGGGGCTGCAGAACCTCTTCCCTTCTCCTTTTGCCTAGGGACACATGGGGAACCTTGGAGCAAATGCTAAATCCTGGCACACAGGAGGAAGGTCTTCTGAACTTTGGAAGACTCTCATGCAAATGAAATGAAACACCACTATGCAAACTGCTGGGGAGCCGTGCAGGGAAGCCTGGGGCCCTCAGGCTGCATGTTTGCTTTCTTGGTCTCTGTCTGTGGCTGAGGGTGGAGGAAGCCCAGGAGGTGGGGCTGGAAAGACTCTGGAAAGGGCTTATCCCGCAAATCTCAGCTGTTTCCCTCTTTGTCCTTTTGCCCCAGATATTTGTAAAAACTTTTTTTTTTAATAAGAAATATGTTTAAAAGCTCTAAAACATGTAAGTTTCAGAAGAGCTAGAGTGACAATCTCTCTGTGCTCTTAGCCTTCTCCATGGTCTGGTCTCCAGTTCTCTACACAGAGGAGACTGGTGTTACCGGCTTCTCCCACCTTGCCCTTCAGGTTGGCCTATTTCTCATCCATGTCAAATGCAGCACGTAAGAAATAGCACATCGCCCTCGGCGCTTAGGGATTTATCTCTTATGCATTATAATTTGTCATCATTTGCCTCAAACCTTTTTTCTGCTGAGTTTCATTTGCACATTAATGGGTATTGTATGGTGGCACCAATTGACAAATGATTCATGTGAAGAGCCATGAGTGTAGTTTTTTGAACTAATTTTGAGGTCGTCCACACCCAGGTGAAAGGGTTGCTCCTGACAAGACCCAGAGTGTTTCTTTCCTGTGCCCCTGCAACCCCGGCGCTGGGAAGCCCTGGGCACTGTATGAGCCCTGTCCACCCTCCTAGGGTTCTGCCAGGCCGGGAAGGACCTGCGCCTCGTGTCCATCTCCAATGAGCCCATCGAGGTCCCCACCGGCTTTCTCCTCGTGGGGGCCAAGACCCCGAGCCTGCCAGACCATCTCCTGGTATGTGCTGTTGACAAGAGGTTCTTGCCAGATGACAATGGCCACAATGCTCTTCTTGGTAAGTTCCTCTTTTGCCTTTCTCTGTGACTCTGTCTGCATGTGGGTGGGTTCAGCTGCTGGTGGTGGTGGAAGGGAGGCTGCCTTCGGGACCTGTTCATCACAGCTTGTAGCCCAGCTTGTTTTTCAGGAGACCATTTATTTGTGGAATGGAATGCAAATGAGATTTGTTTTAAAATGTGACTGCCTCTCTGTAGAAAGCCCACCATTTAATGTTAAATGTTTCATACCTTTCTGAGTGTCAGGAATGGGCTATAAACCTTGTTCCAGACACTCAGAAACCAGCTGATGTGAAGCAGAAGGGAACCAGGCTGTGTTCCTGCCTCCAGATCCGTCCTATTCTAGATACCTGTGGGTACCACTACCTCTCAGGAGGTGGTCAGTATTACCCCAGTTTTATAGGTGGGCTTGGACTTGTCAACAAACTTGTCAACAAACTTGCACTAGTGAGAAAGACAGACTCAGGTCCAAATTCTAATCTTTTTGGCCCCAATTTCTACCATGTGGTCTTGACCATGTCATGGTCAAAGTCAGTGTGGGGGAGCTGAGGCTTTCCCTTCCAGCCACTGCCACCCCTGGCCTTTGATCTTTCAAACCACCGATGGCCCACTGAGGCCCAAACTTCAGTGCAGAGTTGTGGCCAACCCTTGCCAAGCTTGGCTTTCATTCACTCAAATGATACTTTTGAGCTCTTCCTCTGTGCCAAATCCCCACTCAGCACACTCCCCCTGTTGGGAGACCCAAGGTTTGGATGGACAACCCAGAGATCTGGGTTCCAACCGTGCATTTGGCCACAGGTCTCTGTGTGGCTCCGGACCCTGTGTCCTCATCTGTGAAGTGGGGAGGTGATTTCCACACATGCCCTCAGCCCTTCCGTGGTTAATTTCTGTCGGTGACTTTGGGTCTGGTCCCTCTACCTGGCCTGGCAACTTCTTTGGAGAAAGACTGGACAGGTGGAAGGATGATCATGATGTATGTCAGATACAGCCTCAGGAATACTCTTCATTATAGAAGCGAGTTTGATTGTGAGAATTTATGGGAAAAACTTACAGGCTAACCCCCAGGGTCTCATCCATATTTCTCACACATATCAACATTTAAGCCTCCAGCTTTGCATTTGATATAGTCCCAAAACCTGGGTAGGCAACCCAACTTTGATGGATATTCACTGAGTGCATTTGATGTTTGAGGCACTGTGTGAAGGATGAAGGATGGAGAGGAGAAAGAGTGGGGATTACCCCAGAGGGAAGAAGGAAATGGTTCCTGCTGCCATGAGGGCAGTGAGGGCTTGGACCTGTGTGTGAGCTCTGACACAGGTCAGGAGGGCACGTGGAGGGACAGAGCCACCCTGCGACAAAGAAGGGAGAGAGAGAGTTTTAGCCAATTCTCTCTCTAGGTAGGTCCATGGACTTATTTTATGAACAACTAGTTGATTAAAATGAGAACCACAGAAGATCGACTGTACCTGAGAAGCTGATGGAATAATTCAGTCTCAGAGTGATTTTCCTA
This sequence comes from Arctocebus calabarensis, assembly GCA_963573935.1. NCBI lineage: Eukaryota > Metazoa > Chordata > Mammalia > Primates > Lorisidae > Arctocebus > Arctocebus calabarensis. The sequence continues at coordinate 23,288 of CAUYON010119518.1, forward strand.
CCAAGGCATCCCAGGGTAAACCCATGTCCTGGAATACTGTGTGTAAATGGCCGTCTTAGTGTTTGATCTGGAGGTGGTGGGGATTTGGCTGAATTCCACCATTTTGCAACTGTAAAGGAATTGCAAGGGTAGTAAAGGCGCTTCTGCCTCTTGGCCTATGGAGTTGAGAAGCTTTAGTTCCTTCATGGCAGCCCTGTAACAGCGCCAGCTCCTTGGAGAGCCGAAGGAAGTAGGAGCTTTGTTAATTGCTCGCCAAAAAGCCATCTAAAATGGGCAACAAGGGCTGATTGCTACCATCGCTTTCTTCTTTTAAAATAACTTTATGCTCTCAGCTTGCACACTTAACACTGTTTAGGTTTCCTGCAATTAACTCTGATAGCTGCACAGGACAAGGTGGCCCCATATAGCCAGGCAGTGGCCGGGTTAGAGACCTATAAAACAAAGGCTGTGGAATCTCTTGCAGTCAACGATGGCATTAGGATCCTTGTTTTGGTGATTTTGAATCAACTGAGGGATTTTATCTGAGACTCTGGAAGATTAAAATCTAGATATGTATTTTAGTTTTTTGCTGGTAATTTATCTTACGTGGCTAATAACTAAGACCTAAGAGAAGAAAACATACTTTGCTGGACTGTTTATTCTCAGATGGAAGCAAGCCAGCCCCTCTTGATTCGGCAAGCATTTGCTTAATGCATTTATTGAATACATAACCCAAAACCCTTAGGCTATGTCTGAAACCCCAAAGCCAAGTTGGACCAGCCCTTCCCTTGGTGGTCCCCATCTGTGGGGGAAATGCAGGCAAACCAAGCATCAGCTCAGAGGTCCACAACAAATAACCCTGTCGATAAATCTTACAAGTCTTTGTGCAAGGGCTTAACCTGCTCTGGGGATATGGAAGCACTCGCTGACTCTCAGTGATGGGAATGGCGTTGGACTGAGTAGGGTTCTGAAAAATGAGTGGAATTTTCCCAATTGGAGAATAACAACAGCCACTAAATCCTAATAGCAGCCAAGGTTTATTGAGCTTTTATCATGTGCCAGAAATTGCTTGAGGTAAGGTAACCAATGAGTTGGGTGCATTATTACCTAGTGTTCCTCTATATAAAGTAGCAGAGGCACAGAGCGGTTAGCTGATTTGCTCAGGGCCACCCAGCCATTTGAACCCAAATGGGATTGGGGTCCCATTAATCCAAAGGGATTATTTTGAAGCAAATCATTTGTCATTGTGTCATTTCCTCTGTCAATATTTCAGTGCATATCTCTAAAAGATAAGAGATTTTTTTTTGCTGCAAATCCAGTATTATAATCATACCTAAAAATTTAACAATTCTTTAATATTATCAAATATCCAGTGCATTCAAATTTTATCTTGCACTTTTTATTTATTTATTTATTTATTTTTTGAGACAGAGTCTCACTCTGTCACCCCAGGTAGAGAGCCATGGCGTCACAGCTCACAGCAACCTCAATCTCCTGGGCTCAAGTCATCCTCCTGCCTTAGCCTCCCAAGTACCTGGGACTACAAGTGCCCACCACAATGCCTGGCTAGTTTTTCTATTTTTAGTAGAGATGGGGACTTGCTGTTGCTCAGGCTGGTCTAGAACTTGTGAGCTCAAGCGATTCTCCCACCTTTGGCCCACAGAGTGCTGGGATGCAGACGTGAGTCACTGCACCTGGCTCTTGCATTTTTTTGTTTTATAATTGATTTATTTGAATCAAGATCCAAACAAGTTTCTCCCGAAGCATTTGGTTGACACGTCTCTTAAGTCTTTCTTTATCTGTATGTCTTTCCTTCCTTGTTTTACCCTTATAATTTTATATTTTTAAGAAACATTGGAGTGTTAAAATGAGATGATAACTATGTTTTAATTTGTGTTTTAGGAAGATCTTAGTGGTCACATACCTCATTTATTTTTATTGAAAGGGAAAAACTGAGAGGAACTAGTGATATACGTATTGCAGGATTCCAGGTAACTATGGTAGCCTGCAGGTTATGAGTTTCACACCTAATACCATATTATTTACCACCCCTGAGTGTGTCCAACCTTCCCCTGGGACCCCTGTCCCAGTTCTTGTCTCAATTGGGATCTGATGTACCTCCTTATGCTTTCCAGCATAGGTAGGTCATTTCTATATGTTAGTCAGGAGTTGACCAAAAGACCGAGGCAGGAGCTCTGGAGACATTGTCCCCCTTCTCATTTGTTGTTAGGCTGTATTTATATCCAAAGACAGGACAGTGACAGGAATAACAGAAATCCAAAAACTCATAAAGGAAAAGTTGCCCAAATCCCACTGTCCAAAAATGAACATTCTGCTTTATTTGGGTGCATGAAGGTCTAGCGTTCCTACATCCTATCTAGCGTTCCATTTTCCGTTCACCATCCAGATGGGGATTTAAAAGAAGTTTTCTAAGTTGGTCACTGCAGTTTAGATGTGCTACTTGATTCTGGTTTTTCAATTAATATGCTATAATGAGCCACACATGACCTATTTTGGTCTCACCTCACTGTTTATTTTCAGGGACTGGGAGGGTGGCCACTTAGCTTGCCAGGTTTGGTTCATGCCCCCTCATGAGCTTTCGAGGTTCATTCCATATAAGGAGCACAGAGGTGCTACCTGGTACTGCGGGTTCTACTTTCTCTTCAAGGCCCAGGCCATGTGCCGCTTGCCAGGACGTCTTCCTGAATCACTCTGGTTGCTTCCCTGTTCCTCCCAGCACAGGGGGTTGGGAAAGCAAGTCCAAGCTTAGCAGAGATCTGCTTCCTCTCAGAGCTGCAGGTTGTCCTGTGTTAGAGGACGTGTAACTCACTGCTGTTCGGGTGTTAGTGAGCTCTTTAGATGATGTTCTTTATCAACTCTAAAATGCTGCCCAGATTTGAGGAACTCCTGTTGTTACCACTGGTTCTTCTGGTTGACACTTATCACTGCCTCAGTAATGGGATTATTTGTACTTATTCCCTCTTCCTTATGTCAGGAAACTAGTGTTTTTTTTTAATGCATGTCTTGCTCAGAGCACCTGGTTTAATTCCTGGCAAATTTTATTTGAATGCTCCAAACTTATTCATGCTTAAAAGTATTTGTTGTATTTGCATATTTTTCTAGAGGGTTGACAGCTCAGGTTTAATTCCTGGCAAATTTTATTTGAATGCTCCAAACTTATTCGTGCTTAAAAGTATTCGTCGTATTTGCATATTTTTCTAGAGGGTTGACAGCTCAGACCAAGTGGCTGTCTGCACTGGGACAGCAGCCTAGAGAAAGGCTTTTCTGAGTGTCCACGCTCCCAGGGAAGTACGAGTTGGAGGTGTCAGGCCTGGAGGATTGGCTTGTGGCTCCTTGGGTCTGGTGTGTTGCCTGTCACCAGGGAAAGGTCAGGTGCTGGTGGGCTTCCAGAGCCCTCCTGAGGTTTGCTGGGAGGACCCCTCTCTGCAAAGGGGTGGCCCCGGCAATAACTGCGTCACCTCCAGCCTGTTCCGAGCCCGGTGCTTAGAGAACACGGAGTCTGAAGGGAGCCACGTGTGGAACCTTCCAAGAAGAATTGTACAATTAGTTCTGGAAGGAAGCACAGGGCCCGTTTAGTCTTAGCCTTCTCTTTTATGGTTGGAAAATGGAAGCCCGGAGGACCTGAGCCACTTCCCCTTGTCTCACTGAGCTGCAGGGGCTGCGAAACTGCCTCCCTGGGGGGCACATGTGTTTCCTGACCCCACTGAGCCCCTTTCACTTCAGCTTAATCTGAGAGAGGAGGGAGTGCGCTTAGACATGCCGTAGACACTTAACTCTCGTGGTGCTCCTACAAGAGGGATTTGGGGCTGGGATGGCTTGGCAGAGTGGTGCAAGTTCAACGCTGACGCTTCCTACCCTGCACCCCTGTGTTTACTTCCCCTCTCTCTGCCTTGAGTCCCTCATCTGTAAATTGGGGGTATTGCTAGGAGGCTTTCTGAGGTTTCAGTGAGAATGTGTATGCCATAACGTCCGTGACACCGTGCCTGGCACGTGGCAGCTGACGTGTTAGTATTGTCATCTTGTTTACAGATGAGGAAAGCAAAGCTCAGAGGTGTTAGTGACTGCCCAGAGTCACTTACTTGTCAAGTCAGGATCCGAACCCAGGGACCTCTGGCGTCCAGGTTTGTGCACACTCCCCCACACAAGGGAGTGGACAGTAGCTGCCCTCCCAGCACAGGGGAGTCTGGCTCAGCGGCCTGTACACGCAGACGCACGTTCAAACACACGCGACCTGCAGCTGCTTAGCCAGACCTGCGGGAAAGGCACGCGGCGGCTGTGTGTGGTCAGAGGGATTCACGTCCAGGACCGTTTCCGTGCTGTTGAGCACTGAAGTCATTTCTCCCACTTTGCATATTTGTGCCTGGCGGGGATTTGAGGATTTAGCCTGGATCCCATGCTTTCTAGGCTGGTTTTCTAAAGAGATCTTTATAGACTTCTAAGTTCTAACGTGGATTTCTCAAGAGAATGGCTCATCATTTTACTTTTTCTCATAAAAACTTCTTTTGCCATTTAAATAATTCCTTGAAGAGTTAGGATTACCTCATGCCTTGAGCCAAAGTGCTTTGTGCTGCAGGCCCTGCCTGCCAGTGCTGGCTGGGGGGGCGTCTGTGCGTTTCTTGCTTGGTTTCTGGGCCCATCTCTCAGGACCACCTCTCAGGAGAGTGGCTGAGTCTCCTGACCAGAAAGTTCTTGCCAAAGCAAAAGAGCAGTTTGCTTGCCAGCGCCCTAAACATGTGCAGTACTGGTGACATGGAGGGTGCCGTGCTAATTCTGAACCACCTGCTGTCTGTGCTTCCTGTTCCTGCTGTGGGTACCTCTGCCAGGGGGCAATGGTCCCAGCCCATGTAGCTCCTGTGACAATGGCTTGTAACCTATTTAGCTGATTCTGCAGAGGGACAGTGGCACTGGGATGCTGAACATCCTTGGCCTTGCAGTTCTCTTTCTTGTTCACCCATCTTTTTAGCACTAAGCTTAGCATTCCTTCCAGAGAGTTCTTCTGAAGGTTTCTCAGGGCCTCCTCCCTAGGTGGCAGTTGTGCCTTGTTTACCTCAGGTTTCCCAGGGTGGAGACAAATGTAGAAATAAAAACATCAAGTTCTTACTTAAAAGATCATGCAGAACCCCCACGTGCTTCCTTTTATAGTCGCCTGGTTTCCTCCCTCCCCCCGTCCCTGTCCGTGTATAATGGTTGCCTGGCCCCTTGAAGGACAGGGATGACTGATGGGGAAAAGACATGAATTTCAATAACTGCAACACCGAGGAAGTCGTTCAGATGCCCTCTGATGGGACTGAAGCTGGAGGGGCTTGGCGAGGACCTGGGCAGCCTCAAATGCTGGTCTCCAGGGAGGACTGGCGCCTCCGGGGCCGGGGAGCAGACTTGGCACTTTCTGTCCCTGTCACTGTGGGTAATTACTCAGCCTCTCTGGTTCATGGACATGGACCTTTGGAGTTTGGATGAGCTGTATTTTATTTGAAAAGAACTTTGGAGGTGTGTGGGAGATGCTCACGCTTTGTTTACTTCTCCAGGTTTCTCTGGGAATTGTGTCGGCTGTGGGAAGAAAGGCTTCTGTTACTTCACAGAATTCTCCAATCATATAAACCTGAAACTAACCACCCAGCCCAAGAAGCAGAAACACTTGAAGTATTACCTGGTCCGTAATGCACAAGGGACTCTAACCAAAGGACCCTTGATTTGTTGGAAAGGCTCAGGTGGGCAGTCTGGCTGTGGAGGGTGTGGGGGCACTGGGAGTGTCCCCCAGGTGGGCTGTGGTGTCTGTCAGTGTGATGTGGGTGCAGATCACAGGCAAAAGGCCAGTCCTGTGAACCTGAAAATGCTTCTTTGCATTACGGACGTTTAGCAGGTTGATAGTGACAATCAGATGGGGTATCTAAAGGTGGGTCAAGGGCCACACTGTGCTGTGCTTCCTGCGGGAAGTATTTGGGGCGATGGTTCCCAACCAGGGATGGCTTTTGTCTCACTGTTAACATGCAGCAATGTTGGGAGACATTTTTGATTGTCATGACTGGAGGGTGCACCCAAGGGTGGGGAACAGGGACACTGCTGAACATCCTGCAAGGCACAGGACAGTCCCTGACCCCTAGAGTCCCATCAGTGGTGCCTGGGCTGAGAGACCTGATGTAGGGAAAGCTTGGCTCAAATAATGTGCCACTGCCCTGCCCCCAACCCCTCAACTAGGACCAACTTCACCTTACTGGCTCTGGAAGAAGCTGGGGCTCCAGCCCCTGCAGCCGTAGGGGGCTCCCTCTCAGACCCCCTCTGTCTCCTTGCATCTCATAGCCATAGTCTGCAGAGGCCTGCCGGGGGCGGGGGGCACCTCTGGGCAGGCTCTCTGGTGCCAAGGCGAGGGCATCATTCTGTCCCTACCTTGCCTGCATCTGTGCAAATCAGGCCTTCTGGGACCTCCCAGCTTTAGGACAGGTGGCTCTGCCCACACCCCTCCCATCCCATTCTTCCTCCTCCTCTCTGCCCCCTCTCTTTAGTTTATTCTGTAAATATTTCCTGAGCCCCTTGTGGGGCCATTTCACCATCTTTGCTTACTTGCTATGACCAAGACCCTTGCAGGTTCAATGTGCCACTGGGGTCGGCCTTTCTCACGCGTGGGGGAGGAGATGGTTGGTCCTTCACCCCTGGTAACACTCTGTTCTCTCCTTGGACTTCAGGGGCAGCTGTGGGAGGGCTGGTTTATATAATCTGTCTCCTTCTTCTGAATACTCGCTGTTTGCCTGCTCCTGACAGAGCTGCCCCTGGGCGTTGTACACCCGGCACCCCCGGCTCTAGCTACACACTGAAGCAAGGACTAGAAAGTGGTGGCATCTCTGTGGCCATCTATGTATCTCGCTCCCCCGTAGGACAGTTCCAGTCTAGAAAACTGTAACTGTTGGATTGGTTTTCACTCCTGTGCCTTGCGCCCTCAGAGTTCAGAAGCCGGCAGACCCTCACCGGAGCGTGTTCCAGTGTCCTCTTCCCGCCACTGGAGAGCTCGGGGCCGCCAGCCTCCGTCCCCAGCGAGCCTGTGCCCGGGACGAACCCCAGCGTCCTGATGGGAGCTCACCAGGCAGGTGAGGTGGTGAAGTGCCAGAGTGCGATCCACAGACCTGGAGTGTCCCCAGCGTGCTGGGCGACTGTGCGGTCAGGCACTCTTCAGAACCAAGGAAGGACATACTTTGTATGTCATCTTTCCACAGTGCCTTTTACACCTCCTCTTGAATTTGTAACAGTTTTCAACAAAGAATGCCATGTTTTCCACTGTGAAAGCTTTTCCACATCCCTGTTTGATACCTAATACCATCCCCTTGACTGTGGGGCTGGTGTGTTAGAGTCTCTGCACTCGGCAGAGCACAGAGGTCTCCCTGTAACAGGACGTGAGTCCGTGTTGGAAGGGGCAGGTGAGACCTGACTGCTGCCGCTCACTGTGTGCTTGGCGTGCCCCAGCTCTGGGTGTGATCTCCTCGGCCAGCTGGCGTTAGCTCCCAAGTCTTACTGACCGGGAATCGGGCCGCTGAGCAGCATGCTTGCCTGGGTCCTCAGGAGCAGGAGGAGGTGGGGGGCGAGAGTGGAAGGGGCATTTCTGACGCACGTGCTGGGCACTTCACCACGCTGCACAGACCTGCCAGTACGGCAGTTGTTATCCCAGGGGCTCTGAAAGATGGCTGGTGATTTTTATCTGCTGCCCCGAGAGGGGAGCCTATGGCCCTGTACCCATCTGGCCTATTCTTCACCTGGGCTGGGGATGTGCTGTCCTGCAGAGGTGCTGACCCCCCTTCTGCGTGGTGTTTGCTGTGGTCCTCACTGCCTGGCCCGGCCCAGTCCCCCACACCTCTGCTGCTGGGGCCAGGGGAGCCCACGGATGCTGCCAGAGCGCCTGGTTGTGAGCCCCAGCGCTGCTGACTTCTAGCTGAGTGATTTGGAGGCACTCACTCAAACCCTACAAACCTCTTTTGCCTCACCTGTAAAATTAGGGGAAATCTCTTCTGATTTTCAGGGCAGTTGTGGGAATTGAGATTCCAGGACTAGCAAGTGCTCGTGGAGTGCCTGCTACGTGCCAGACACAGTTCCGTGCACGTTCTCCCCATAACTCCTGCTGTTCTCACAGTGGCTCTGCCTCGTGACTCTTGTCACCCTTCTTCATGAATGAGAACATTGCGCATAGCCAAGGTCACACAGCTGGAGTGTGGAAGCAGGCTCGAGCACAGACTCTCTGGCTTTAGAGCCACGTTCCTAACCCCTCATTTGGTTCTATTCCTGACCTGAGCACCTTCCAGATCTTTCTGAAGGACACGGGCAACTTAGGCAGTGCACCATCTTCCAGAGACCAGAACCCATGTTTGCCCCCAGAATCACCCACAGACCTGGGGAGCCCTGGGCCCTGTGAGCAGGCTGTGCCCAGGCAGCTGCACATCTGAACACTTTCCTGAACCCCGGGGGCAAGAGAGAAGGGTGAAGGAGGCAGAGCTGTTTTAGACGTGTCTGGAATTCAGGGAGCCCCCACTGCCCCGGCCATTTGCATCCCTGTGTCCCTTCTTTTTCCCAGGCTGTGCTCCCTGGGACATGAGCAGGGGTGTGCATGTGTGTGTATGCACATTGCAGTGGGGCAAGATCACTGTGTTGGGAATTCTGACTTCTGGATGGGACTTACCTGTGAGAAGATAGTTTTAAAAATGGGAGAAAAGTCATTTCCCACTTGCCTGGCTCTCAGAGCATTCTCTTCTTTGCCATCTTCCTTTTCGCTTTCAGGACCAGCCTCTGATCACCCCTCACTAAGTACAGCAGTGGGCCCAGCAGTTTTCAATGGCAAAGATTCCCCGAAGCACCAACAGCTGGCAAAGAGCACCCTGTCGGCCCTGCCGCGGCCCTCCGCCTTAGGTAGTGCTACCAGATCTGGCCCTCTGGGGGTCCTGAGGGGGGTTCTCAGCGCTACGGGAGCCTCTGAGCTGGGGCTGCTTCCATGAGAGACAGGCTGGGACAACAGGTGCTGTCCCAGCCTGTGGGTCTGTGCCCAGGCCCTGGTGCTGTGTGTGGAGTCACTGAAGCTGGAGTCACTCTTGGGAGATGTTGCATGTGCCAAGAAGCAGTGAGACATCCATGGTGACAGCAAGTGGCGTGTCTCATGGGCCATGCAGCTGGAGGGCTGGAGAGTTTTGGAGTAGTAGGGGGCAGGATGTTGTCAGAGAATATAATATGTTCTTGGAATCAGGTAAATCTAAATTCAAAACACAGCTCTGTCTCTTGTTCATTGGAGGAACTTGGCCACGTCTCAAATGTTTCTTATCTGGGGATAAGAATTCTGCTCCAAGAGTACTTAAGAGGTGCTGTACGTAAGGTTAGGCACATCTGGCAGCTCACTAATTGATATCAGATATTGTCATCTGTGTCACCATCATTGCTTAGGTTGCTCGGTTCAGGGAGGGCTTCCTGGAGGAGGTGATAACTGAGCTGCAACTAAGAAGTTGGGGAAGCATTAAGTTGATGTGGGAGAAGGTGAGCAAAGAGGGATGAGGTGAGGATGTAGGTGAGAGAGGTGAGTGGGAGGTTGAGCAGTCCTGTGAGAGGAGGATAGCAGAAGTCACTTACCTAGAGTCACTTCAAAGCTAGTTTTGTCCCTCCCGCCTCCCTCATGCACACAGCTAACCTGGAGGAGCCCTGAGAAACCTCCTAGACCAACACTGCTCTACAGAAGGGACTGAGTCAGGGTCCAGTTCCTCTGCCCCCATCACACTGTGCTGGTGGAAGACGTTCCCATGAAAACCCTGTGAACATCTAAATCTCATTGAAGGAGAGGCGGAATTGAACCCCTAACCATTCTGCAGCCTATGTCAGCCTTCCCTCTGTTAAGAGCTGAATTTAGGAGCAGCCCTATGGCCAGGGAGCTGGGCCTCTGGGGAGGGTGAGGCTGTGCTATTGGGTCTGTGGACACCCAGCTGCTTCTCCAGGCAGCAGGGCCTCCCTTGGCCTGGGGCCTCACGTGGGTGGCTCTGGTACTTCTTATGGGCGAGACTGAGTGGATTTTCCTTGCCATATCTGTGGAGGGATGCAGGAGATGGAGATGCCCACCCTGTTCCCGAGGGGGTACTCAAGCCCTCTGGAGTCTGGCCTTACCTGACTGCACAACCTTATTCATTGCTATTTGGGCCACACTGGCAGTTCCACCCCAGCCTCCCCACCCTTCCTTCTGCATGCCCTGTTCCTGCTTGTCTGTGCTCCTGTGTCTCCCTCCATCCCCTGTTAAACTGCCTTCCAGAGCTTAGCTCGGGGGGTGCCCTCTCTGTAGTGGGGCTCCCAGGCCTCCCAGCCTCAGTCCATAGCCCTTTGTGGCTGTCAGGGCCAGTGGCTCTCCAGGCAGTGAAGTTCCCAGGGCAGGGCTGTAGTCACGCATGTCTCGGCACCCCCAGCACTGGCCTGCCATGGGCCTGGCCAGAGGGGCCCAAGGACGCTGGGCAAATTGAGTTGCACTGAACACCGCTGAGGTGTTGGAGTCCTGAGCCCTCTGGTCTGCTTTGGGAAGATTCAAAATCAATTTTTAAAGACCTGTTTCTAAGAGGACAAGGAGTGTTTAATGAAGGCGTGAAGCCTGTCACTCAGTGGTTCTCAGTGGGAAGAGCTGAGCCTGCGGGGGAGGGAAGTGTGTAGATAAAGGAAGGACTTGTCCCAGACAAGGGGTCTTACTGGCATTTAGAGCTGTGGACAGAATGGGCAGGATGCTGAATGTCCCTCATAGTTGGCTACATAATGAAGAAGCAGCCCCCCTAAAATGCTACATAACACTCCCCCCTTCATTAGATTTTTTAAGAAATGGTTGGTGAACATTGGGACCACAGGGGCAGCTCTGCGGACATCATTTTGGAAGCTTGGAGTCTATGTAGAGGCATTTAGAATGAACTCCTCAAAGTGAGAGGTGATCTGTAGACCTTCCAGGTCCCAGACCCAGGTCTGTGCCCTGTCCCCATTGGAGGCTAAGTCTAGCAGGAGCCTTTCCCCTGTACTTGGGGACTGACCTATGGAGAGTCACAGGCCTGGTCTAAGGTGGGGGACAGGAAGTAAAACAGCAGCTGCCCGGGGCTGCAGGGAGGGCCAGAAGCACAGCTATTTTTTGAGTTACGTTCAAGGATTCTAAAGCAATAATTCTCCAGCTGCAGCTGGAGAATTATTTGCACATGGCTGTGGTCCAGGCGAGGCTGGAAGGATGGGTGCAGCCTGGCCTGCTGGCTCCATGTAATTCTCCAGGGCTCTGGCTGGTGGCTCTCCACCTTGGAGGAGTCACTTCGAAACTGCAAGGGGTGGGGATGCCTGGGCCCCACCTATGTGCCAGACTGCACGTTACCTGGGATGGGGTTGCCTGTAGACAGACTTTGAAGTCTTCTGAGTGAGTTTAATGTGCGGCCAGTGTTGCAGCTAAACTAGGGGAAATTTTGAGTCACATTGGTCTAGAAACTACGGTAACCAGTTCTTGATATTTTGAACCATTCTTGAATATCGCTTGAGTCATGAGCCTGCTGTTATCTGGAGTGGGCAGGGATGACTCACTGGCAGCAGTGGGTGTCAGCCTCCGTTCTTGAGCTTTTTGAGTCTGAAATGAGCTTTCCAGATTAGGGCCGGGAGGGGAGCAGGGTGGATCAGTACTGCCCCCAAGTGGTGGAACTGTGGCAATGCCGCTGCTACTTGTCTGCAGAGACCCATCTCCCAGCTGTTTGGGATTATTCTGTAGATGTCAGTGATGATGGTGATGATGATGGACTCCATGTAGTGGGTCCAAACTCTCTATGAGGTACTGCACAGAGTGCTCTGCATATATTCTCTTCAGTCCTGATTGAACCACAGAGGAGATTTCGTTATCCCCTTTTATAAATAAAAGAACTCAGGCTCAGAGACATGGCTGAGACATGTGCACAGCCAACTTAGGAACGAAACTGTTACAGAAATTGACAGAATGTTTCCTTATGCCTACACACTTCACTAGATAATTAACACCTATTGTAAAAATGTGATTTAAAATAAGTAGCAGATAAGTGTTCTTCAAACCAAGGGAAACATTTATTGAAGCTCTTTCCTAGTGATAGCCTAACTTGTACTCTGAATATCATCCAGGTATTCTGTCAAACTCTGGGCCTCCCAAAAAACGCCACAAAGGGTGGTCTCCAGAATCTCCATCAGCTGCAGATGGTGGCTATGCCCAGAGCGGTGGGAACAGAGCCAAGTATGGTAAGTGACCACAGCCTTGCCGAAAGCCCCAGACCTGAGCAGCAGTGGTGGTGCTGCCACTAGGGTGTGTGTGTGTGTGTGTGTGTCAGTGCGGAAGTTCTAGGGAGGTAGACTTTGATATAATGAGAGGAGCCCTTTCTTGTATGTTAGGGCTGCTTTGCAAAATCTGAGATCCCTGTATAATGGTGAGTTCTTAGATCCTAGAGAAATTTTAAAGGGGGCTTGTGTGTTACTTGGCAGGGATATTGAAGAGGAAGAGACTGAGTCATTGGTGGGGAGCATTGGACTAAATGAACATAAAAGGGCCTTTGACCTTGGGAATCTGTCCTTCTAAGACTTTGGTGCTCTCATGGGCAGGAATATGGGTCAGGTTGGCAGTAGATTTGTTGGCCTGCCTGATGTCTGCCAAAGATGATCCTCTTGTCTGATATATTTTACTAACACTCTTGTCATGTTCCTAGAAGGTACAGGCATGTCCTGTGTGCCCCAGGTGGGCTTGGTGGGACCAGTCACTTTTCCTGTTGTGGCTTCCGGAGAACCAGTGTCTGTTCCTGATAACTTGCTAAAAATATGCAAGGCCAAACCAGTGATATTTAAAGGCAAGTACAGCAGCGTTCCGGGTCCTATGGGTAGGACAGTAAAAAGGAGACACAGCAAACAAGCAAAACAGAGACCTCACCCCAGTCTGACTCCCAGGGTGTCCTGCTGAGACAAACCTGAAGCTCTTTCTGGGGCAATTGAAGAACCAGGCGGAACCAGTCACTGGTTTAGCCCCTGGTCAGATGCCAGGAATCGTGGGGCTTGTTACACTTTTCCCACAGTGAGTCCAAGTGAAACGATTCCCTTCCATGGAGCCCAGGGCCTGTCCATTCATCCCTTCATCCGCCCACTCAGCTTCACTGAAATGCCACAGTCACAGGCCAATGCTGGTCACTGAGGATCAGGAGGTAGATAAATCAGTCCTTTGCTTCAGGGAGCCCTGTAAAGGGAGTTGTCCTGGTGTCGCCAGAAGCCACTAGTAATTTTTGACTGTGAAATCTGACTCTGTATGGACAATGATAGCCACAGTCACCACTGTGAAAGCATAAAGCAAAATTAGATAGGATCTGCTTTGTGCAGAGGGCTCATGGATACTATGTGGAGGGAGATTTTTGGCCCAATTAAAGAAATCTCTTCACAGTGACCTTGAAATGGGAAATTGTGTGAGGACTTGATTGATGATGGTACCCAGTGGTGCAGTGTGCTGGCATACAGCGACACACATATGTACACCTGGGGCATAGCACACACACACATGCACAGACACTTACGCTTTCAGGCCCTTAAATAAATTAATATTGCATTTGACATCATGCTTGGACAGGGTGGGAGGTAGGAAAGTGGGAGATCCAGCCTGCTGTTAACTAAGAAATAAGAAAGGACACTTTTTCTCAAAAACAAAAGCAAAAAATGTACAGGGTATTCAGGGAATAGGGTGCAAATCTGGGTTTTGACCATGGCCTGAGGCAGGGCAATGACTGAGGTGGTTCCTTTGGGCCCCACTGGATATCTAAAACGAAGGCCCACATTCAGTCTTGCCGCAGGCATTCTTTGCCTGGCTGTTGTATGTCTATGGTAGGCCTGGAGAACACAGAGCTGGGGAAACTGAGCTAGGACAGCGGCCAGGCTTAGAGGTGTGGGTAGGGCTTCACCTGCACCTGCTGTGAGCCAGGAGCCTCGAAAAAGGAGCATAGCAGAGATGTGCCTCACTCTAACAATCTCCAGAGCAAGCTGTCCTCCTCGCTGTTAAGCCCAGTGTCTCCCCAGTGCCTCTGTGCAAGCTGCATCCCTCTCTGTAAAGTCCCTGCTTCTTCATTCCCGTCCCGCAGCCGTATGCCCAAACCCCACCCATGCTTCCAGTCCATGAAGCCGTCTTAGTCCCCTTTGATCTGACTCCCACTGCAGCCTCTCTGGGTCTCTTTGATGACAAATACCATGTCCTTTCTTGTGCAGTAACTCTCTGTTGCTTCTTACACACCACGGTGGTTACAGCAACCCTGCCCAAGTCGCGGGCCCTGGTGCAGTACAGCCTGCACAGCTGGGAGCTGATGAAGGTGGGAACGCACAGCCTTGTCGGAGTCAGGCTCCGAGTGTGCCCAGAGCACTGGGGTGGGGCCGGCAAGTGTAGTAGCAAGCCTGTCCAGGGGTCCTCTTGCCCGTCCAAGCTAGAGATGCAGTTCCCTTGAGGATGTGACCTGTGTCCCAGGCACCAGACTTACTCTCCCAAGGGTAGCATGATGCCCGCACCACAGCAAGCAGCAGGATTCAGAACATGTGTTTTTGGTGAATAATTGGAGTACCTTCTGAGTACAAGATGCCATCCCTCACACCCCACCTTTGTTATCTCAGCAGCCCCATGAGGATTTCACATTTTCACCATTTTATTCCCATCTTATAAATGCAGAGACTGAGGCTTATAGAAGTTGAGCTTCTTGCTTAGGGTCACACAGCTAAAGAAGGGTAGAGAAGCACCTTGAACCTCTGGCCTCAGCCATTCCTCCTCCTCAGCCATTCCTCCTCATCAGAATGAATCTCATGTTTACTAAAGCATTAGTCGGGGTCTGTCAGTTTTCTGAGTCTTCTAGTCTGTCCGGTGATTTATTTTTAGCTTCCAAAGAGCCCTGGGGGGTGCAGAGCAGGCAGACAGCACCCCAGGATCCGGAAGGTGCTGTGCACACCGGCATTCCGTTGCTAGTGCCAAAGCAGTGACAGGCCATAGCTGCATGGCTCAGGGCAAGGCTCTTCCCCTTGAGCTTTATTTAGCTTGCACAGCTGGAAAATAAGAAATTGAGTGAAATGAACCAACATGCTTCATTGTCCATCAGTTATAAAAGGTCACACTTCTGCAATTCTAGGCCCGGGAGGGCGCAGCAGGTACACTAGAGCAGCAAGGGCTGAAGGCCAAGACTGCTGGGCAAGGGGCACTCGAGTGACCCTGGTGCAACTCACCATCTCCTTTAGCTTCCTCACACCCAGAGCACCCACATGTGTTGTGAGTAAGGGGTGCATGAGGCCAGCTGCCAAGTAGCTGCTCTTTCTCCCACAGGCCACGGGAACTTCCCTTACCTCTGTGGGAACCTGAATGACGTTGTGGTCAGCCCCCTCCTGTACACGTGCTACCAGAATTCCCAGTCCATCTCCAGGGCATATGAGCAGTACGGCGCCTCGGCCATACAGCCCATCTCAGAGGAGATGCAGCTCCTCCTGACCGTCTACTATCTCGTCCAGCTGGGTGCGTCTCCCTTGTGCTTCCCGGGCCCACGGGCAGGGGAGTTACCACAGGCGGGAAGTGCCACAGCCTGGGCTCTGGGGAACCCCACTGGGGCTGTTGGATGTGAAATACAGAGGAGCTGCTTGTGGCCCCACTGGGAGGAAGGCAGGAGCGTCTGTCTGCATGCTCACCACGTTGAAGGGCTGAGAGGAGGTGGAACTTAATGGAGACAAATCCAAAACTGTTGACTTGCCATTCCCGACAAGGGACATAGCAGGGAGTAAAAGAAAGACATGGCTGTCAGTGAGATTCTGCTCAGGTGGGAGAGAGCCAATAAACAGGCAGGAAGTGGGCAGGTGGGCGTGTGTGAGTGTGTGAGTGGGGGGGTTAATGTGGGGTCATCAAGAAAGGCCACTGTGAGTGGAGACTTGAACCATAGAGCCAGGCTTGTGAAGATCTGAGGGGTGAGGACAGGCGAGAGCCCTGGGGGGCAGGAAGGACAGTGAGGGCCCTGAGGTGGGAAAGGCATGAAGTGAGCCCTGGGGGGCAGGAAGGACAGTGAGGGCCCTGAGTTGGGAAAGGCATGAAGTGTCCAGGCTGGTGGGGAGGCCAGTGTGGCTGTGAGAGGTGTGGTCAGAGAGGAGACAGGTCTCGGGTTATAGTCAGGAGCGTGATTATGTTTTAGACGCATTGAGAAGCCACTGGGGTATTTTTAGGCAGGGGGTGGATATGATCTGATTTTCATTTTAAAAAGGCCACCTTGGCTGCGTGTGGGTTGGGTGGTGCGGTGAATATCCTGGGGCCACCTGTCTTCCTCTGTGCTGCTGCCCCTCACCCAGACAGCACTCTCACCCAGTCTCTACCCTCTTTAACTGGAATCTGATCATGTCACTTCCCTGCTCAGAGTCCTTCTCCATTTTGTTCCCCGTCACATGCTCATTCTCCTGTTCCTGGGCCTGGTGACCGGCTTGCTGCCTCCCCCATCTGCTCTCTCTGTTCTAGTCTGCTGTACTCTGGGCAACCTCACGGTCCCATGAGAGTGTCTTGTGCTTGCTGTCCCTTCCCTGTGTTGCTCTTGCTCAAGATGTTTGCTGCATTGTTTCTTTGTATCACTGGTGTCACCTCCTCAGAGAAGCCTTATGTCAGTGTGTCTAGGACAGATCCCTGCCCCCAGCCCTCTGGGGCCCTCTGTCCCTTTGGTCTTTTCCTCTGGGGCATCACCACGCACAAAGATCACAGTCTGTGAATGCTTGTTCACTGTAAGTGTCCCCCCCCGCCCCCCCCCAGGGAGGAGGCAAGCTCCATGAGGCCGGGAAGGGTCAGCCAGCTTCTTCCCCTTTGTGCACACCCAGCAGCTCCTGCAGCTCCACGGGACACTCAGCCCGGAGGGGTGGAGGGAGGGGGTGAATGCTGGTACAGAGGAACTGATCAACTGTGTCACAGTGGCTGAGACTTGGGCGGAGGGGACGCGGGTCGTTGACTGCTGGGTTTAGCCGTCTGGAAGCAATTGGCAGCCGTGATGAGTGATGTCTGCGGAGGCTGAGGACAGATGCCATATGGGAGTGAGTTAGAGTGGGGCGGGGAAACAAGCACTCGAGTATAGACAACTCCCTTCAGGAGCTCTGCTGGGTGGTGGTGGCTCTGGGGTTCTGTGAGCAGACATGGGCTCAAGGGAAAGTTTAAAGATGAGAGAGAACAATGAATCCAGTCACATTCTAATTTGATGAGCTCCCGTTTGTCTATGGCCATACCACCCTGAACACGCCTGATCTAATTTGATGAGCTAGTTCAAAGAGCTTAATTCTGATCAAATCAACCCAATCAAAGATGGAGATATAAACTAATCCGATTCCAGCACAGTCCATTGAAGAGGGGGGTATGCGCTCCAGTTCACAGACTGGGGAGCTGTTTAATGAGGGTGTTCACTTCTGCACAGCTGTGCTGGGAGAGCTGGGGGCGCCTTCCAAATCTGACGTAGTGCTTGCTCTTCCCACTCATCAAATGAAAAACTGGGCCATAGAAGCTGGACAATTCATCAAAGAGAAAATACTCACAGGAAGCAAAGTATTCAATGCTGCTTGTCATAAAAGAGGTATAAATTAATACATCAGACAAGCATTTCTGTTAATAACACCCAAATGATAGAATCCAGCAGAGCAGAGGTACAGTACAATCAGCACTATCTCCACCATTAATGGGGTAAACAGACACTGGGGGCTATTTGGAAGCAGCTGATGGTATGATTTGCTGGTTTTGTAGTCCCACTTCTGAGACAAAGGAAGTAATTTCCATACATAAAGATGTGTATTACAGAAGTCTTTATAAAGGTGAATGTTTGGAAGAAATTAAAGGATTCTCAGTAGAGACCTTGCTAAGAAAATGATGATGCCTCCATGTGATGGGATGTTATGGGCGCCTGGGCAGTGCTCTTTATGAAGATAGAAACTTCAGGGAAACATCACTATAGGGTAATGGTTAGGAAAGCAGGCAAGACCAAAGCTGTATGCCCATAGTCATCACAGCTGTTTAAAACCTGTGTGTGTGTGTTGTGTGTGTGTGCATGTGTATGTATACACACATACATGTATAAACACAGAGGGTGCCCTTTAAACACATACACATGTTTTAAGAAAAAAATTGTATTAAGGGTAGTGCCTGTGGCTCAGTGGGTAGGACACCGGCCCCATATACCGAGGCTGGTGGGTTCGAACCTGACCCCAGCCAAACTGCAACAACAACAAAAAATAGCTGGGCGTTGTGGTGGGCGCCTGTAGTCCCAGCTACTTGGGAAGCTGAGGCAAGAGAATTGCCTAAGCCCAGGAGTTGGAGGTTGCTGTGAGCTGTGATGTCACAGCACTCTACCGAGGGCGACATAGTGAGACTCTGTCTCAAAAAAAAGGGCAGCACCTGTGGCTCAAAGGAGTACGGCGCCAGCCCCGTATACTGGAGGTGGTGGGTTAAAACCCAGCCCTGGCCAAAAACTGCAAAAAAAAAAAAAAAAAAAGTATTAAAATTGTAATACTCAAGTCACGTTTGGCTTCTGCAATTACAAGAGGTACGAGATACAATATATAAGATAATGTCATCAGTGTATACTATTGTAATTTTAGTATAGTTCTTCCTTTCT
>CAUYON010119522.1:0-50874 GCA_963573935.1 Arctocebus calabarensis
ATTTAGTTCTCATGAAACCTGTAGGTTAACTTAAAGAGATTCGAAGTCATTATGATGTTGAATCTCCTTATGTTTAAACTATGGTGCTGCCATTTGCTCTAGTCTTACGAGTAGCATAGGAAAGTTTTTTCTACATATAAACTTGCTTAATTCTTATTGATTATATGCCTAAATTTTTTTATATTTATTGCTCTCATAAAGGGAGATTTTCAGTCTTTTTACTTTCTAATTCTATTAGTGTACATTGTTAATTTTTTGATTAATTTCACGTACTGAATTATTTTACTATGTGTGGTTATATTTTAGTCAGATTTCTTTTGGTTCTGGAGAGATAAAAGCAAAATAATCTGTTTACAATTGTAATTTCACCTCCTTCTTTCCAATTTAGATACCTGTATTTTCCTTTTCTTGCTTAACTGCTTTGCGTAAAGCTTTTGAAAATAAAACAATCATTTTTTGAGGGTTTTTAACATTTACACAAATGTTTTCCAGCCTGTGCCACTTTATCTTTTTAAGTTTTCGGTTTTATTAATAATAACCATGCCTGTTGTCTATACCCGTCTAGAATAGATATGAAAGATTTTAATTCCAGCAAATAAACTCAAAAGAAGGAACAGGTGGAAACAGCCTGTCATCATTGTAAACCTAGGAGTGTGGAAGTGATAATTAACCAATATTGGAATCCAGATATATACATATATTTCTCAAGACATGTGCTAACAAGAAATCTTGTATAGAATGCGTTGAATTCAACCTCATGTTCTGATCAGTTCTTCAAAACTATTACTGTTACATATACTTAGATTAGCGTTGCCAGTAACTCTTAAAAATTCAGAACATTTTCACATATTAAAAATCTCAGTTTTTTTACAACCTCTCTGTGAATAATATAATCATTTTTCTTATACCAGAAAAGAAATTTGGTTTATCAGAGCTTTAGGAACAGAAGTAGATAAAGAACTGAAGTATCTTTTCTTTTGTGTTTTTGCCTCGATATTTATTTTAAAATTCAGCTTTGAAGGGTATAATTGATCTCTTTTTTCTTTCCACATAACCAATTTTGACTTGAATAAAGAGCCCATTCAAATTCGACATATACATACTGGCATCAATTGCTAATGGATATTCTCTGCGTACCCTTGGCACAATGACAATTTAATTTTCACAAAGGCAAGCAAATACCTAAGCTTGTCAAACAAACATCCAGGCTTCTCATCAGCTGGTTCTTTGGGGTTGAGACATATTACAGAAAACATTTTATCTTGCATACCAGATGCTGTCTCCCATAGGTATATGACAGCACCATTTCTTCAACTCAAAAGACAGTCCAGGTTCCAAAATATCCTCCTGGCTCTATATTACCTTTAGTAAATGTTTTCCTTTCAGGTGTAGAACCTTAAATAGTTAATCAATCTCTGAGTCTTTACCCTGAAACATTGCCACCTGATGTGAATTATCAGTCCTCATAACTAAATGAGGGAAAGGAGAGATGCATTTATAGCTTTCCCATTTTGGATAAACATATTTACGGGAGCTTCATCCTCTGGCCCCAAGGGGGCATTTGCCTCTGTTCTTTCCTTATGTTTATTTTGATGCCAATACAACACAATGCATGTAAATAATACAGTAAAGAGTCTCCTAAACAGTTTAGATTAAATGTTATACTGAAGTGTATACCAGAAATGTTTTAAACCTGAAAATCCCCTGAATTCCCAGAGGCCAATCCAGATTTGCCTATAAGTTCAAAGGTCAGGCTTCCTCTTACTCAGGTGGAAGTGTTTCAACTGGGACATTTCTGGCAGTGAGTAGAATTAATTCTAATATGTAGTACCTTGGGAAATAGTTTTGAAACTGTGGACTGAAATTCCCCCTTTTTATTGCCCAAGAATTTCTTTTACACATTTATTTTAATCCTCTTTATTCATTTCAGTCTGAAAATAAAAATTTTAGAGAGATTCAGGGGCAGCCCACGTTGCTTTTCCAGCAAAGGCAAATATTTGGAGCTACGTAACATTCCAAACTATGATTTAGAAAAAAAAAAATTGCTTTTTTTGTTTGTTTGTTTTGTTTTTTTATTGTTGGGGATTCATTGAGGGTACAAGAAACCAGGTTACACACTGGTTGCATTTGTTAGGTAAAATCCTTCTTACAATCGTGTTTTGCCCCCCAAAGGTGTGGCACACACCAAGAACCCACCCCACTCTCTCCTTTCATCTCTCTGCTCTTTCTTTCCCCACCCCTCCCTCATTCTTTCTCTCTCTGCTCTCCCTTTCTCCCAACCCCATCCTGTCATTAGTTGTCCTCAAATCAAAATTGAGTACATGGGCTTCATGCTTCTCCATTCTTGTGATGCTTTACTAAGAATAATGTGTTCCACTTCCATCCAGGTTAATACAAAGGCTGTAAAGTCTCAATTTTTTTAATGACTGAATTGTATTCCATTTATAATCCATTCTTGGATTGGTGGGCATTTAGGCAGTTTCTACATTTTAGCGATTGTAAATTGAGCTGCAATAAACAGTCTAGTGCAAGTGTCCTTATGATAAAAGGATTATAACTTCTGTGTAAGATGCCCAGTAATGGTATTACAGGATCAAATGGGAGGTCTAGCTTGAGTTCTTTGAGAGTTCTCCATACTTTTCCAAAAGGTTGTATTAGTTTGCAGTCCCACCAGCAGTGTAAAATTGTTCCGTTCTCTCCACATCCAGCATCTGGATTTTGAGATTTTGTGATGTGGGCCATTCTCACTGGGGTTAGATGGTATCTCAGGGTGGTTTTGATTTGCATTTCTCTAATAATTAGGGATGATGAGCATTTTTTCATCATGACATGAAGAAAAAGACATGAAGAATAGAATAGAAGGTTCTATTCATGTCTCTTTCCCATTGACATATGGAATTGTTGGCTTTTTTTCATGTGGATTAATTTGCATTCTCTACAGATCCTAGTTATCAAGCTTTTGTCTGATTCAAAATATGCTAATATCTTTTCTCACTGTGTAGGTTGTCTATTTGCTTTGGTTGTTGTCTCCTTAGGTGTACAGAAGCTTTTGAGTTTAATTAAGTCCCATTTGTTTATTTTTTTGCAATTGCCATGTCTTCTTCATGAAGTCTTTCCCCAGCCCAATATCTTCCAGTGTTTTTCCTATGCTTTCTTTCAGCATTTTTATTATATCATGCCTTAAATTTAAATTCTTTATCCATCTAGAATCAATTTTTGTGAGTGGAGAAAGGTGAGGGTCCAGTTTCAGTCTTTTATATGTGGATATCCAGTTCTCCCAGCACCATTTATTGAATAGGGAATCTTTCCCCCAAGGTATGTTCTTGATTGGTTTATCAAAGATTAAGTGGTTGTAAGATGTTAGTTTCATTTCCTGGTTTTCTATTCGATTCCAAATGTCGATGTCTCTATTTTTGTGCCAGTACCATGCTAATAAAAACTGTTTTTGATGAAACATAATTTGAAGATTAAAATTATTTTCCAGATAGAAAACTTAAACCAAAACTTTATCCTTTTATTTATTTACAAGGTTTCAATTTAAAACATGGTTTACAAATGATGAATCAATACAATTAAGATTATTTGGGATGTATATACTTATTGAAAGATCCGTAAATGCAAGTGTGAGCTTATTTGATATGGGTTTATCGAGTCTTTATGGATTCCAAGTATCATTTTCATTTGATAAGTTGATGCTTGAGATAACATATTGGCACTTTCATAAAAGGAGAAATATCTCTGGACAATTCTCATCCTGACATAGAAACATAGAACATAGAAAAGTTGCCTGAGGCTTATCTGGAAATGACTATTCATCTTGCTCTGTTTATTGAGCCCAGAGGATACTCCAGGCACTCTCTGCAGCAGGTGCTACAGCTTTGTAATTGGAAGCAGAAGATTTTCTACCCTCCTAGAACCTGTTGCATTTTACTGGGAAAGGTAGGAGAAATGGATAATTAAAAAACTAAACATGCATTGGGTTATATCATCCTAAGTGCTTTTAAGTAAAAGACACAATAGCAGGATGCGAAGTTCTCTGTCAAATTTATAATTTACATAGGGTGATGCGGGAAGGTGATATTGTTAAGATGACAATTAAGGAGAGATAATGAAATAAAATAGTAAGCTCCGTGATATCTGAAGAGGACGACGGGCCAAGCAAAGGAATTCTTTTTAAGATGAAGCAGGGAGGCCAGCTGCAGCTGCAAGGAAGATGACATAGAGAGAGAGGTAAAGAAGATTGGATCGGAGAGACAGTCAGGGTCCACATGATGTTGGGTCATATGTTCCGTTTAAGATCCCCGGTCAATGGTAACGGAAATGATATTTCACAGCGTTAGGTGTCCTAATGTGGAATTCATTCCACGTCTAAAATGACGACAACAACAAAGACCCTTGTAAACAAAGATCCAGAATCCTTTTGTAAATTGTTACAATTCTTGGCATGAAAACTCCACTCTTATTAAGGTGGATATAAAATGGGCAGGATCAGCACACTGGCCTGCTGTCTGCTAGGGGTAGTGGCAGCGTTAGCAGCGCCAGCCCTTATTTGCAAGCGCTATAGAGGCCTGGAGGGGGAAGAAAAGGCAGGATGTGTTCCTGCCAAGTTAAGGAAGAATAAAGAATCTCAGAGTTATTGAATGGGGATCTGGAGACAAAGACCATGTTGTTACGTTTCAGGCTGTCACCTTATAAGGTAGCTTGTTAGAAAACGGGGACCCATGAATTTCACCATTATTGCAAATGCCACTCAAGTTCTCTATTTGTCAGCACTTGTACCAAGAAATCATTTAATTCCTAGTGGTAATTTTCCATGGATAGCTCACCTTATTATGAAAATTAATACCAGCTATGGCCTAGGAAGAAGGCGTATTTTTCATATTTTTCATGATAGAAATAAAGCTACTCAATGCTAAGGCCTAACAAAACAGAAACAAACTCCCTCAGTATATAGAGCGGCTGCAGTGTCGAAAGGCATGTGTCCTTGGTCAGCCACAGCCTCCTTGCCTAGTCTGTTTACTGAGAATCCTCTTCTCAGCTTTCAGGATACTATGCTTCCTTCTCACTTGAGGTTACAATTTTTGTTCCCCCTATTTAGTTACAGTTTTGATCACAGCTCTATTTAAATACAATTCCTGTTGTTAAATATTCTTGGCACAGACTGCTTATTTCTTCCATGAATGTACCAGATTTTACTGAGGACACCTCATTAAAAATTTCAACAATGACAATCAAGTAGTTTTTCAAACACGAATATGATTATTTTACAGATTCAGTTCCTCTTCTACACCTAAGTCCACTTTCGTAAACTGAAGTTCAGTAAGAAGCATGAAAGAGAATTTTGTGGCTAACATTATGAAAATGTCTTTTACAAAACGTTCATTTGAAATCAAGCACTTTTCCTATTATAAAATTTTTATGATGTCACCACGTCCTAGAAACTACCTCTGTGGGTAAAGTTCAAAACTATTATTACATATAGTAATATAAAAAATAATGTCACATGTAATTTCAGGCTTAAATATTTTTGAAAATATGTTCATTCCCCCTATTCAAAAACTAGCAGAAGAAAATAAATAACAAAGTACAGTACTTGTAGTATATAGATACCACATTGTATTAATCCATTCGTGTCTAGGTGGGCACCTCAGTTGTTTTCACATCTTTGTGATTGTGAATTGTGCTACTATAAACATTCTAGTGCTTGTTTTATTTGTTGTTGCTGTTGTTTAGTTTTTTATAAAATGACTTTTTCCCCTTTGGATAAAATATCACAAGAATGGATAAACACACAGCACACATACTCAATACTAAATTAGAACTGTTCAATCAACACTCTGTGCACATATCAAAACAAAAATGAATGGAAGTAAAGCAGGTCAGGATGAGTAAATTCACAAACAGTAACCATGTGTGCTATCTGATGCTTATAACTTTCACTCAATCTGTACAAGGTCAAATATGTCACCAAAACTGGTGTACTCTCCTAATATTCTGAAATAAAACATAAAAAATAAAATATTTATTAAATGAAATAAAATTAAAAAAAGAAAAAAATTTATAAGACCAGAACTAAATGAAAATGAAACAAAAAATTACAATCAATGCAATGAAAAGTTGTTTCTTTGAAAAGATAAAGAAAATTGATAGAACAGTAGCTAGATTATCCAACACAGAAGAGAGATGACTCAAATAATCTTAATCAAAAATGAAAAGGAAGATATCACAATTGCTACTATAGAAGTACAGAAAATTATCTCAGGCCACTATCAATCTCTCTGCACACATAAACTGGAAAATCTAGTGAAAATGGAAAAATTCTTGGAATCATATAACCCCTCAATCTTGAATCAGAAAGATAAGAAATCCTGTACAGACCAAAAGCAAGTAAACAAATTGAGTTACTAATAAAAATATCTCTCCTCCAAAGCCCAGGATGCAATGAATTACAGCTGAATTCTGTCTCATCACTTACTAAAGTCAATCTAAATGTGATAAAAAAGACTAAGCTTCAGCTTATAAAAGTCTTCTGAATATGTATTTTATTCAATTTTTATATTAAAATGGAATAAGCACTTGTATCTTTTTGAGTTGCAGGAGGTTAAAATATGACTGTAAGAACAGTGCTACTGTATTTACTTTTTTAATTCCATAGATTTGGGGATACAAATGCAGTTTTATTATATGACAGTGAAGCCCTGACTTTTAGTGTACCCAAATAGTATAGGTTGTACCAGTGAAGTAATTTTCCCTTCTTTACCAATTTCCTGTATTAAGTTGAACCGTATCGTTCAACCACATTTGACTTATACCAAATAGAATTTAAAAACACTTTGATAAACATAGAAGTAATGTGATAACAACTATCTATGCCTTTCAATCTGAAATTCTGTTTAGAATAAGAAAAGGCCTTAACAGCTAACCCTGGGATTTTCAGGTGTATTTTATAGTCAAAACTATATTTCTAAGGAATCTTACCTCTAAGACTAAATATGTAAACAACAGATAAATGAAGACCTGCTACATTTCCTACAAGCTAGAAATCCCCAAACTGTGACTACCAGGATTTCCTCTGTCTCTACCTACTAATGGCTGAAATGGTTGAGGAAAGGCAATTTGAAACAATTATTTTGGTACATGAAACCAATTTTACAAATAGTAAGTGAGGTTCCAAGGGGCAAATTCTCTAGACTAAATTTATAGGTCTCATTAATGGCAGATCAATATGTACAATACAAGCTTTATTACTAAAATACTGCACAGATGAATGTAGTATGAATAAATCATAAATTTCTCAAAGCCATTTATCTCTTCAAATTTTTTAGGTTGTCTATATATTTATATATCAGAGTGCCAGGATATAAAAATACCCTTGAAAGGCCATGTAGCCAATTATGATTTGCATAGTGTATGCTCATGTTCTATTTCTTAGAGTGTTTGAGACCACCATCTGCTTATTTCTACTATTTTTTTTAACTTGGCAGTGAGCAGACAGTTGATGGTTTGGGAAGATGTGTTATGATTGTACAGAATGTTCCTTCATGGAGAAATATGGTTAGTCATTGCAGAAAGGTGTCACCAAAATTTTTTTAGAAAGAACCAGCTTATATCACCAGAAATTATGACCCGAGACATTGGTACCCTAAGATCACTTAGATTAGAATATGACATCAACACATTTTCCATTTAATCCCCACAGGAGTAGGAAATTTAAAAGAGGGAATGGCTATCGTCCAAATCGAGCTTGGCATTGTATCAGTTGACTTGGAAGAAGGAATTATAACATACTCTAAATAAGTTAACAGAAAAAATTCACTTTATTTCCAATCAAAGGAGTGATCCTTTGAATTTGTAAATATCCATATTTGACTATGTCAATATTCTGCTTTTATTATAGCAAAATGGCAACATTTTGTAGACCATTGTAAAGCTAACAAACCCAAACCTGGGTATCATCCTTGAGTTTTTTTTCCTTCACTTCAAACCCCTTTCTCTTTTCAGACAGTATGTAAAATCTAGGCTTTATGTAAAATAGTACAATGCCTATCCAAGCCACATTGTCAGTCCTATTTGACTGCAATAAATCTGATTCTATATTATTTTTCATTGAGTTTACATTTCTCGAAAGCTATACCAGAGAATGTGAGAGGATACACTGCAGAATTCCCAGGATGACGAGTGATTTGTCTTGTAGTTTGGTATTTAATGTCAACCTATCTCTCTAGAATGTTAACTACGTGGGAGCAAACTGTGTCTATGAAGTTCACTGACAACATTTTGCTTTGCATAAGTGGATGTTAAAAGTTAATGATTGAATATTTACTGGAAAACATGCTACAAATACTGTAAGTACTCAGGGCTCGTTGCCAAAGTTGTTTCTGTCTAAACATTGTTTTGGTTTTTTTGCTCAAGCACACCAAGGAGGAAATCATCCTGGACATTTGAGATTGTCCAAGCAATCATCAGCCATGAAGAGACTTCAAATTTAAGCATCCCTTCATCTGAAATACTTATCTCTGAAATCCACAGTTCCCTGAAGATACTTATTCTTTCTATAACTTCCTTTTAACGGCCAAACCCTGCCACAGCTCAGTCCTAGTAGCCTCCACAGACCATGGTACTGGGGTCCTCCCACCTCAATAGAACACCATCCTGTTTGTTCAGACATTTTGATACTTCTCAGACTGGTTTAACCTCTGCTATTTCTTCTTGCCCCAGGAGAACCACAAGGTACCATGCACCAGGACAGTGCATCTCAAAATCTATGTGGAAGAAACAATTTGATCTTTTTTCTTTTTCCAACATCACAAATCATATTCGTGTAAACCATGTATAATGTACACTATTGGAAGAAGATGACACTAAAAGCCCAGACTTCATCATTATGTAATACATACTCAAAACTGAACTCCACCTATATATTCTAAATCTATACCAGAAATAAAATATTAGTGTATGTAAAGTCCTTAGAAAAATGACTGTATATTCATATAGACTTTATAAATATTGTATGTACGGTAGAACCTCGGGAGGTCGACTACCCAAGTGACTGTAACAAACCGGTCAACACACAGATGTGGTCATCATAGGAGCTAAGTCTAGTGCTGATATGTACATGTGCGTGTGCCCGGTCTCTGCAAGTCAGGTAAACTTAAGGAAGCAGTCAATGTCTGGAGTTGGTTAACTATCCAGGTTCTACTGCATGTTTTTGTCTGTATTTCTATATAAGTGAGCATAATTTACATTTCATAATAAAAGGATTACATTCAGAATGAAAATAAGTGAATTACGGTAAACATGAAGAGAAAACGGAAAAATGCATTTATTAATATAATCCTTCTTCCTTACTCTGATTGTATGCAACAGACATTCTCAAAGTGCCAATGCTGATGCCCAGTTTTCTATGTATTCGCATTAAGCAGTGCATGGACCACCCTTTGGGTAGTGTTTCTCCAGGAGGTAAAAATCCGTTCCTCCTGTGATCTCCCTGAGTGTACTGGAGCAGGCTGATAGAACTCTGCAGAGTAGTATGCATCAAAACTGGAAGTGAGGTGACACTGACCCTTCTTTGTCCTCATTCTCTATTGGTGCTTCTCATCCCCAGGCCCCACTTCATGCTAGCATATCCTACTTTGTTGAAATATCTATATTTTTATGACCCTTTAATTCCCTTTTTGAAGTTCTACTCTTTTATGAGTTGGAAGTAGGTGATGGGATGGACAGTGCAGCTGGCTAGCAATCCTTTAGAAAATTTGGCATGCTTTGTCCTAGAAGCTTTTGGAAAAGCGATGCTTCTTATCAATTTTCTCCCATTTGGGGCTTCCAGAGAAATCACAAAACTACAATCACATTCACTGGCCTGTATCAAATTAATATCAAATTAAAACAAAAACACATTAAAGCCTTTCTTATCTCTCCCACCAAGATACCTTAACTAATCTAAAATTTTAGTCAGTAAATTATGATTTTATTAAAGAAAATAATGAGAAATGACTCATTTTCCATGTTTAGAAATAAATAAATACATAAATAAATTTGAAACTGATATATGTACATTCATTCATTCATTCAATGTATGGCCAAAGCCTTTCCTTGTATCCTGTGTCCACTAAGCGTCATTTTCTATCTTCATTTTTCCCTAAAGTGTAGCTTTTGGTAAATTTCAAAATTTGCTTTTCCTTAAAACACAATGATAATCTAATGACATGCAAAAGGCAATTCCCATTATGCCTAATTTTACAAATTTACTTTCCTCTCCTCTCTTATTTTTAAAATTTGTCTTGCCCACTTCAAATTTAGCAGCTTTTTAAGCATATCAGTAATATTCTAAAGCATTCAACCTGGTTTTCACAAAAATAATTCCATTTCCTCATTCCTCTTATTGGTTTATTTTACGTAAATATTTACTTAAAACATCCAATTATAGGCCAGGCATAGTGCCTTATACCTGTAATCCTAGCACTCTAGGAGGCCAAGGTGAGTGGATTGCCTGAGCTCAGGAGTTAGAAACTAGCCAGAGCAATAGCGAGACCACATCTCTAAAACTTACTGGGCATTGTGGTGGGCACCTGTAGTCCCAGTTTCTTGGGAGACTGCTGTGAGCTATGAACCCAAATCACTAGAGGTTGCTGTGAGCTATGATGTCATAGCACTCTATCAAGTGTGACAAAATGAGACTCTGTCTCAAAAAACAAAACAAAACAAAAAAACTAAAATTATTTTAATCCCAAGGTTTAGACACAATTTGTTTTCAAATTGAAACTCCTCCAGTAGGGGCAGAACTATGCTGGCATATATAAAAGATCTACTTCTCAAGAGTATTGTATATGAGTTTTCTAGGAGCCATCAGTTTATTCAGTATGGAATGCTGAGGAAGAAGAGCCATTGCTAATCTACCTAATCAGTTAACCGAAGAGCAGTTTAATGTACCTATCCAATTATAATATACCATTTTCTGCAATGATGTTTTTTTTTTTTAGAGAAACTAAGATAGCTCACTATTGGAAAAGCTTTAATAATATTTTACTGATTAAATATTGAAAGTATATAAACAGAATCCACCATTAATTCCATTTGATAAACTTTGTATTAGTGAGAAAAGAAAAGCCATTTTAGCTTCATTAGATTCTGTTTTCATTGTAAGATATAATTACATAATGTGGGTTGAGTATACTTCACACAATGCCATGGTACAGAGGAACCAATCTGTAAAGACTAAAGTATAGATTATTCATCCAGGTAACGGCTTAGAACACATTTTCTGGGAAATGGACAATGAGAAGGAGATTTGTGCACAGATTGTGGAGCACTCTGAGAAATGGCACCTGGGAGGTGAAAGATGGAACAGTAAGCTCGAGGAGGGCTGGACAGGGAAGCAGCCTCTGCAGACCCCGTGGGAGCACCAGACCTCCACTGTCCTTCAGTGTTTCCTTACAGTGGCAAGAGCTCCAAGCCTGTGTATCCCCACTTTGACCTACCATTGGATGTAGATTACTCTGGGACGGAGGTCTGATCTTTAGTGAGGTGGCTTCTTGGAGCAGACGAAAATCCTCCGTAATTCAGCTGTCACCTCACAGAAGGCACAGCTCTTGTAGTTGGTGGACTCTTTTCCATGTCTCCTGGATTCTAGGCCTGGTGAACCTAAAGCCTCCTGTGATGGTTTCAGCTGAAAGTTTATCCAGATTCCTACCTTGACCCTACACAGAAGTAAGCTCTATCTTTGGGGCCTCTAAACCCACACAGCACCTAAGGTTGTAAGTTCAGAAATTCTAAAGTAAATTCTCTTACTGTGTGCATGACCCATTGCTGCAGCTAATACAGACCCTAAAAATAAACTAATAATTAATTGTTGTACATAGCATATCCAAGGGGAGTAGTAGCCAATCCTGATGAGGGAGCTTTTCAAAGCTGGCACCTTAGCTGTGCCTTCAAAGGCCATCCCACTGCTATTTGAGGCTGGCAGCGTCTGGCTGGTGAATGTCATGAGTCCCTTTTAAGGCTGGCAGCGTCTGGCTGGTGAAGGTCATGAGTCCCTTGCTACATCTTCTTTACTGGAGATGGTCTCTTGTTCTGACCTGTCGTGATGTAGCATAATGTGCCAGAACACCAAATACCGTATTCTCTCCAAGAGGAGGGCCACATGAGTTCCTGTAAGCAGAAAAGACAAACTCACACCCACAATATGTGCAAATTTCAGTCAAGACGTGTGTTCACCTGTGCCAAGGTGGACGGGGTTTATTGGTTCACTGCTTGCCTTGATCTCACAACTTTTTCCTTTATGGGTTCTAACCGTCTAGCCCAGAAGTTCCCTGCTGGCTTGTGAATCTGTGCATGTTCTTCATTGGGCCACTTCCCTTTCCACACATAATAAATAATAATAAATAAATAATTCGTTTATTGCACATAATAAATACATTTTGATGCTTGGCCCAAGAAGAGGGTTTCCCTTCACTTCAAGGTAACTTGATAGTAGGGTTACAATTTTGTCAAAGCCAATTTTTAGCTTGCATAAACCTACCTAACAGACTCACCTGAAAATCACCTTTACCATTTTAGTTCCTCCGGCAGTTGCTCGTACTGTTACTGGAATTTCTTCTTCAGTAGGTCTTTGTTCTCAGGGATTTGAAGAATGAACCCACGGATCACAGACCAGCGGTAAAACTTGATTTATTTTACAGAACAGGATACAGAGAAAGCACCAGAGCTTCAGGCAGAGAGAAAGACAGAGGTCAGAAAGTCTCCTCTGTGCCTCGGTTCTTTGTCTAGGGGTGTAGGTAGTTGCATGGGTCCTTTGTAGTTGCATTTGGCCAGGACTGGGTAAAAAAAGAATAAATACCGCCCCTTCTTATGGGGTAGGATGAATGAGCGCCTCGTGAATGGGTACAGTCCCTTCTGCCGCGGTAAGATGAATGAGTGTATCAAAGAACGGGTGCGGTCCCTTCTGCTAGGGGCAAGGTGAATACAGTCCATGAAATTGGCCAGGCCTAGGAAATGAGGGGTACCTGTTCAGCCCTGAATGGGGGAACCGTGTTTCACTATTGGGCCTGTGAAATCCTTGCAGGGGAGTAGCGCAGCCCGAGACTCTCTACGTCCAAGGGTGGCTCTGGGGTTGACACCGGCAGCGGCGCCAACTAACTAAGGACCCGCAGGCTTCCCGCGCTCGTCCTCTGTGTCACACTTGCTTCTCCAGCTTCGTCTCCCCTTGTCCGCTGCACCAAACCCCCACGGGGTGAAGAAGCAGAAGCGCAGACCTAGTCGGGGTGCACCTGCTCTGTATCAATAAGGGCCTCGTTCTTTGATGACAGGTCTGAATTGAAGGAAAAGCTTCACTGCGAAAGTGGTGATGAACTCACTAGCCCCGGCCATGAACCATCCGGCCTCAACACTCCTGATCTCAGACGCACTTGCATGTACGTGGGCCTTCTTGATAATCTTTTCAAATTATGCTATGCAATAAGAACATAACATTTTGGTATTTCTCTTTATTGAAACTATTTCTCATATGTTTTTAAATTTATGGATAGAATATGATCATCTGTTTTTAATCATATGAACTATCTACTTTTATCATGGGGCATTTTCCAGACTTGAAAAATTCCTTGACATCATTTGCTATGAATGACAAGTCTCAACTATCATATCTGTTTCACATTTTTTGCAGATATTTTTAATTATCAGGCTTAAGATAACATAGTTGGATTCTTGCATCAAATACTACAATTCTGTTGCCATAAGTTGTTTTGCTTAAAGTACATATTTTAGTGACCTTTTAGTATAATTTTGGGTATTTTGCTTTGCTACTGTACCAAAATTCAACAAGTAGTAGTTTCTTAAAGCTGAGACGCAATACGGAAACTGAAACACTATTAATGAAATGTCATGCTTTGTTAAAATAAAATCCACTGATCTTTGTGGCACATTGAACAGATCTTTTATCCATGCATGATTTCATCATGCTATCCATTTGACCCTTGAAAAATTAAAAAAAAAAAAGGATTTATTCAATCAGATATTTCAACTGATGAGACATCTAATTATACAATATCCAAAATTCACATTTATTAATATCACAATTGATCTCATCAGAAAGTTTTTGAAGTATTCGAAAGCTTTTAAGTTCATAGTTCCAGCTACAAGTTTCACAATATTCTAATTATGTTTGAAATCTCAAATGTCATTGTCATTCATAGCAAATGATATCAAGGAATTTTTCAAGTTTGGAAAATGCCCCATGATAAAAGTAGATAGTTCATATGATTCAAAAGAGATGATCATATTCTCTACATAAATTTAAAAACTTAAATAGTTTCAGTATAGACAAATACCAAAATGTTCTTATTGGATAGCATAATTTGAAAAGATAACACAATGGGTACAACATATGTTATTCCAGGGCTTACACTAAGAGTCCTAACTTTACCAATATGCAATATATCCAAGTAACAAAATGAAACTTGCCCCCATAAATTTATACAAATTATATAAAATGAAAAGGAGTACCAGCAGTTGATATTAGCTATGTTATCATATATAACAATATAAGTACCTAACAAACATGTAAAATAGTTGAGCCCACTAATAAAAAAAGATTCAAAAATGCTAAGCAGCATTTTTACATGTCCATTAAAATATAATTGTTTATATATGTGGATTATATATGTTTATATGGGAAATTCACATGTTGGTGAGATTTTTGAGAAACTTTGACTTACAAAGTTTTGAAGAATTAAAATGGAAAAATTCTTTTATAGGAAAGTTCAAATTGTGTATCAAACTCTTTTTATTTGAACCATTAGTTATTTCACAAAACCCATATATTAAAAAATATGATATTATTATATATGTTCAATATTAACATAGTAGAATACTATATAGTCTAGGAACTTTAATTTTAAATAGATAAAGTGTTCTTTATAAGTGTAGAAATATGTGGAAAATAAAGCACATCATCAAATACTGCGTCCTCAGAGAAACCTTCTGATATATAAAAGTCACTCTAAACCAACATTTCACCTATTTTAAGTTTCTTCTAGAAAAAAAAATTGTGTGTTTATTTTAAATAATTTTATCACACAATAAAAGTAATTGTCCATAGGAAAATGTGTTTTTATTGTTCATCCTTTGTCCTAGAATATATACAGAACCTAGCATGTTGTAGATATTCCATAGATAATTGTCATATTAGTGAGTAATTGAAAGTTAACAGGACATCTGAGGCATGATAAACTTATTATTCTACAGTTTTCTGAGCTTGTTTTACAAATTATTCTTCAGTACAATCTTTCATACTATAATCACAAAAACACTTATTTGAGAAAGATATTCTTTTCAAAAGGCATAGAGAATGTAAGCATCTAAAAGTTTTTTGTTTGGTTGGTTTGCTCTGATTTTTAAAAATTTACTATCAAATCTGAAATTCTTCTATCACTTACTATGTACAAGGGATGTTAATTGCTAATGTGATTGTTCCATATTTTAAGCAAGCACTTAAAAATTTTCTGTGTTTATGAGATTTCAGGTTTTGCTTTTGCTTTTATTTTTGTTTTATTTTTTACAGAAGGCAATTTTTGTGCCATGGGCACGAGATTTCCTATAGCTCTGGAGTTGCCCTCCTGGAGTATGCTTTCTGGAATATCAATTTATCATTGATTTTTTAGGCTGTGCATTATGACGACCTAAGGCATAGAGTTTTTTGTTTCACTTTATCCTATAATATTTTATTTAGCTTTATTGCAAGATCCCAGATGGCAGGAAGGCCCATTGTCAATTCTCAAAAACATTACCACATAAAGAAAAAAGTTTCACACAAATTGACAAAGAATGGTTGTTTTAATTATCTGGTAAAATAAAAAAAAAATTCAGATTCATTTATTATTTTGCTGTAATAGTTTCTTTTTCCTCACAAGATTATTTTGCAATAGTATAAAAAGAAGATTCTAACCTTAATTATGACTTTGATGCCCAGAGCAAAGAAAAGAAATGTCTCAAGATTTTAACTGCACGCTGGCATTTTGCCATTCAAGTTTTATTCTATTACCTACTTTAAAGTGGTGTGTCATTCCCACCCACCCCATCTTCTGTAGGAACTCTATCCGTCCTGTATATTAAACAGAGTGCAGTGTGGAGATCAAAGTACTGGAAGTCCTTCATTCCTTGCAGAATTCTCATGGTTACAGGCAGAATCATCTTAAGGCAAAAAAAAGAAAAAAAAATTGCTTTGGTTTGGTAGACAGAGAAATATACTGAAATTGGTAGGCAGAGAAACATATTGAAATTGTCATCCATCCTAGTCAGTTACCTGAGGGCAGGCTTTCTCACATTTAGTCCTATTGAC
The DNA here is from genome assembly GCA_963573935.1 of Arctocebus calabarensis. Lineage (NCBI taxonomy): Eukaryota > Metazoa > Chordata > Mammalia > Primates > Lorisidae > Arctocebus > Arctocebus calabarensis. Next base: position 16,334 of record CAUYON010119522.1, read on the forward strand.
ATTGATGTCCAGGTAATCCTTTTTGCAAGATTTGTAGAAACATCCCTGACCCCTCTCTACCAGAGGAACAAATGCCTCTCCCATGACCCCTAAAATTGACTTTAGACATTCAATGCCAAAATAATCTGTGCAAAATCTTCAGTGCAAAATCCTCCATCACTCCAGTGGAGAGCCACGGGTTTAGAGAATAAAACAAAATATCCAGCAAGAACCATCACAACAAAAACCTTTCATAATTGCTAGGACCCTCAAACTAAGAGCAAGTTTCACAATTGTCTCTTGGTCAACAGCATTCCTCAGACAATGAAACCAGCTAAAGGGTGTAAGGTTCTAGTTTTTGAACTTTAATGAGCATAATAATTATCAAAGATTTGGTTTAAAATGAAATTTAGAGCACCTCACTTCCAAGAAATTCTGATTCAATAGTTTTTCAATGGATCTTGTCAAATAAAGTATTAGTTACACAATCACGGGAACTATACAGTCACAAATAAAATGAGGTTACTCTTACAAACATTAAGGAATTGGATTAGAGTTGTCAAAGACTCACGATAAAAAAAAAAAAATAGCACAACCAAAAAAAATATGAGGTAGAGTGGAAGGTTCAGGGAGAAAATGCTCTGCTTTAGTGAGCAAAAGAAGACCCCCTCCCCACCTTTGAAAGTATAGATAATTAGGTCTCAACAAAAGAGTTCGGCCAATGTTTCTCCAGAATTAAATGCCCAGTTAGATCCCTAGGTGATTTCGAAGTACAAGCCATGCACAAATAATGAACAAAATCTCCGTGTGGAAAACTGCGGCTGTTACCTCGAATGGTAGTTTTAAATAAGGTTCTCTTGACCATATTTAAAGTAACAAGTGCTGAATTGCCTTTGATATAAAGCATTAGTTAGAAGCTATGTCTAATCATCACAATGAATTTTGTTCTTGAAAGGATGTAACTGAGTATAGCGTTTGCCAAGCTAGTTATTTTTTCATGGGACATGAAAAGAAACCCTCAGAGGATTTATATTGATTTGCCCTGGACATTCTCAGGAAAACTCACGCCAGGTCTGGAAGTGCTCGCTGTTCCTTCTCAAACCTCTGCTGACACAATCTCATCAGGTCTTTGCAAACAGTGATTATGAGACACGATCGTTTCTGTCAGCCGAATTTTAAAGGAAACATTACCCAAGTCAAGCCTTTCATGCCTCTTTTTCAGGCAAATAGACTGAAATTCCTGACAAATAAGCCTACACTGATTTTTTTTTTTCATATACTGGATGAAAATTGTAGGAAATTCTTTAATTATTCAATGTGCTATTTTAAATCTAATACATCTGTTAAAAGGTAAACAGCAAGGAGGCAGGGCTGCTTCTGGTTTTGGTCACTGCTATCTCCATGGAAGCTGAAAGAGCTCCTAATGTTTGGAAGGAACTGGATAAGTTTTGATAAATGAACAAATAATAGAAATTCAGTGTGTTGAAGTTGAAAAGAAAGAAAAATTGAAGCTTTCCTTCAAACATTCCTGATCACACATAACCGTTGGATAAATATGCCTTGCTTTTTAAATTTTTTTTTTATTAAATCACAGCTGTGTACAATAATGCAATCATTCAGTAACCCAACAAATTAATTCCCCTCTTTCCCTCGTGTATTGCCGTAGTCTTCCTGCCTAGTTAACCATGAACTTGGTATACATAGTGGCTGCCTTACATCCTTCTGGGGGAAAATGAACTATTATAATGGGAGGAGAATAAAAACTCTTTTATTCCCTTCATTCTCCATTCACATACCTATAAGAAACCAACCAACAAAACCCAAAGTAAGCTTATTGAATTTGCTACTACAAAGGGCACACCTGAGAATCAGCAGAGGGAGACTCTGACAAAGGAGATTTATACAATGTGGCTGTCTGAAGTTAGTCAGAGAATAGTCTTGGCAGGGGTTTATCAGTTTCTGCACACCGAAATATTGCTGGAACAGTAAGTAATCTTACATTAAGAATCCATGAGTTCTTCATCAACTGTTATCCTAAGCCAATATCATCCAAAGTTTTTTCCACTCTTTCTTCTACCATGTATACTGTTTTGTGTCTTAAATTTAAATCTTTTATCTAGCGAGCACCAATTTTGGTCAATGGTGAGAGGTGATCTAGTTTAAGGCTTCTACATGTCTGCCCAGCACCATTTTTAAAACATTGTTTTCACCCAGTAAATGCTTTTGTTTGGTTTATCAAAGATCAGATGGTGTTATGAGGCTGGGTTCATCTCTTGCTTCTCTGTTCTATTCCATAGATTGATATCTCTATTTTTATGCCAGTACCATGCTGTTTTGAATGCTGTATACTTGTAGTGTAACCTGAAATTTGGTAATATAATGCTTCCAGATTTGTTTTTATTTCTTAAAATTGCATTGGCTCTTGGGTTTTTTCCCTCTAGTTCTATATGAAAGGAAGTACTAATTTTTTCAAGTTCATCAAAGTATGATGCTGATGCTTTGATGGGATTACATTAAATCTATAGACAGCTTTGGGTAGTATGGACACTTTCACAATGTTGATTCTTCCCAGCCATGAGCATGGCATGTTCTTCCATTTGTTAACATGTTCTGCTATTTCTTTTCTCAGGGTTTCATAGTTCTCTTTATGGAGTTCCTTTACATCCTTTGTTAGTATTTCACAATTGCAGCAATACCAAAAATAAATAAATGGTACATGATCAAGCTAAAAAGTTTCTGTACAGCCCAGGGTGCAACAACTACAGCAAATAAATTACCTTTAGAATGGGAGAAGATATTCTCATGCTATGAATCTTGCAAAGGGCTGATAGCTAGAATCTACAGACAACTCAAAATAGTGAACAAGAAAAAAGCAAACAATCTCATTTATAAGTGGACAAATAGACTAAAACAGAAAGGTCTCTGAAGAAGATGGACAATTGGCCAAGAAACACATGTAAAAATGCTCATCGTCTCTAATCATCAGAGAAATGCAAATCAAAACTTCTGTAAGATATCGCCCAATCACACTGAAAATAGCCAACATCAAAAAATCCCAAAGCTTCAGATGCTGGTGTGGATGTGGAGAGAAGGGAACACTTTTACATTGCTGGTGGGATTGCAAAGTAGTACAATCTTTTTGGAAGGAAGTATGGAGAATCCTCAAAAACCCCAAATTAGACCTCTTATTTGATCTCTCAATCCCATTACTGTGTATCTACTCAAATGAAAAACAGCCATTTTGTCACAAGGACATTGCACCAGAATGTTTATTGCAGCTCAGTTCACAATTGCCAAGATGTGGAAGCAACCCAAGTGCCCATGAAACCGTCAGTGTAATAGTAAACTATAGTACATGTATACCACAGAATACTATTCAGCCCTAAAAAGAAGGAGACGTTATATCCTTTATGTCTACATGCATGGGACTGAAGCACATTCTTCTTAGTGAAGTATCACAACAGTGGAAAAGAAAATATCCAATGTACAAAATAACAATAGGACACCAAAAGAAAACAACTACACACTCACAGGTGGGAAAAACACAAGTATATTTTATGGCGGGGGAGGGGTTGGAAAGGGGGAAGGGAGGAAGGAGCAGTAAATTCTCACATAGCATGCACAAGGTAAAGGTCCACAGCACACCCCTAGATGCAGGACTCCACTACAGGTGGAACTTTACCTTAGAAATGCAAACAATGTAACATAATCACTTTACCCTCATATTAATCTGAAATTTAAATAAAAAGTATGCATTCACAAGGAGTTTGGTTTTTTTTAACTTCAATTTGTTTTTGAATTCTATGTGGTAGCACATGAGTCTTAAGTTGGTGTTAAAAGAGATTGAGAGTAGAGAGTCTGTGATATGTACATAGCCTGGTTTGGGTTTGGTACATTTATCCACAGCTTGTTTTGAAATGTGTTATCTTTGGTTTCAATTTTCATTTTTCGCCTACTATATCTCAGCACATCAGCACTTACAGTTAGCATATTATCCTCATCAAGTTCTCAGGAAAACAGAAGCAGAGAGCTAACCAAAAACCTAATTCTCTTACTAAGCAGGAAAAGATTTATTAACCCTAGTCCTTAATATCTACCTGCCTGCTGTACTTCTCTTTGTGGAGATATAACACAAATTCAGTTTAAATTCAACAGTTCCAAATTTAACATTTTTTCGTCCACAAGAAAATGCAAAAATTAACAAACAGCCAAGCCAAACAAAGCACAGATGACCCACAGCCTGATCCTTCTGCAAGATCCCGTTATTGAATTCACAGAAAGTCCATGCTTTAAGCTTCACAGCTCAAAATCTCTAAGCCTCTTCGGCCTTCATTCTTTCTTTCATAACTCATGTTCAGTGGAGAAGTAGATTCTATTTGCTTTATCTTCAAAACAAAGCAAAGTTCAATCACATCCTATAATTTCTATTTGCCCTATCATGCCGGCTGGTCTCTTACTCCAACCTGCCCCTCCAGTCTTTTGAAATATGACAGCCACGGTGATTCTTTTAAAGTACAGTAAGATCATTTGACTCCTCCTCAGAAGTTTCTAGTGACTTCCCATGTCCCTCAGAGTAAACCCAAAGTCCTTCAAATGACTTTTCACCTCCGGGAACCTTACTTCAGTTTTTAATCTTATCTTCTGTTACTCTGCACTCCCATATTACACCATTTTGGCTCCCTTGCTTCTCTGGAATATGCCAGGCAGACTGCTACCTCCAGGCATTTATGTGGGCTGTGATTTCTACCTGGGAAGGTTTTACAGGTTTATATGCGGCTAGCCACTTTACCTACTTCAAGACATTGCTTAATCTTTTGCCAAACCCATTCCCTCAACTCCCCCAATCTCCATTCACTGCTTCTTTCTCCTCCTTAGCAAATTATATAATTTATTTGTTCATGTTGTGTATTGCTTATTTCCCTGCACTAGATGGTTCCCTGCACTATTTCCATGAAGATAGAAATTTTCTGTCTATTCTAACCTTCCTATATACATAGAATCTGTTACAGTTCCTAGAAAGCATTAATCATTCAATAAATATTCATTGAATGAATTTGTTGAACCTAAAACTATGTATTCAAGTGTTATGATATAAGGGGAAAAAATAACAGCCTAAGAAGATTTGTATCTTTAAATGTTTTATTTTTTAAAAATCCTGTTTAGCATAACTTTCATTATATTGCTTATATAAAATAAAATATTTGTTAATGTTTTATAATGTTTCATGAATACACATAAAATTAGTTATTATGACTAGGAACTGAACAATTTGGAAGCCTAGTTCACTATCACTGTCATATGAGATTTGTTTGGGGGTTGGAGAAACAACCTCTTGATGTAAAAGAAAGTCTTGGTTTCACTGAAGTTCTAATTTTTAATGGGTTTCCAACTCAGATGGTAGACTGATATTATGATAAAGTGCGTGCTGTTTGTTTGTGTGTTTATAGCTGTGTTCACAAGAGAATTGTTGATGTAAGCATTAGAAAGACAAAGGCAACTAAATAAACAAAAATGTTCTAATTTTGGCAATAATGAAGATTGAAATATTTAGGCTACATGCAGGTGTTAAGATTGTTAAGTCCTCTTTGAGGTTGGATAACCTTGGAATATATCCAGTCCTCTCTTCAGCTAAAACTTGAATGAATATTTATCTTTGTTCTTTTTTAAATTTCAAAATATTTAGGGGTTACAGACATTTTAAGACACAGGGCTTGAATCAAGTCTATAATATGCCCAGGACCTGAATAGTGTTTCTTCTACCCAGTAGGTGGGGGTTTGACTTGCCCCTCCCTTCAACTTCCTCCACCCCACTTGGTTTTCAATAACTTTTACTTTCCTCTGTATAGTTTGTGCTTGTTGGTTAGTTACAATTTATCAGAGTTTTGTGGGGTTTGTTTTTCCATTTCTGAAATACTTCACTTAGGATAATGATCTTCTGTCCTGAGCATAACGAATATGCTTTGTTAAAGACAGAATTTTATCAAGAAATGTCAGCATTTCAGGCCCCACACCTACATGGGCTATAAAAGGTATTGGGTGAGTGGGGGGCAGTGATCTTAGCAATCTCCAGCTTCCAACCTAAAGCAAGACTTTCCCCCTACACCAGATTGACAGTGTTCAGTAGTTAGTAAGATGTGGGCATATGGGGTTAGACTATTCTGGGCTCTTCTGGAAATGAGGATGATCAAAACTGTGGTTGAGATGTTTTGGAAGAAGAGCTAATTAATAACCTAGGGATTTTGCAAAAAATATTTGTGCATGGGTTAATCAATGCCATTCAGACTTTCCAAAGAGCAGTGTGTAATAGGGTTGGCCAGACCATCCAGGTGTCCTCAAACCTTTTAAACGGGGAGTCAATTCACTGTCCCTCAGACCGTTGGAGGCCTGGACTATAGTTTTAAAAAATAAACTATGAACAAATTCCTATGCACACTGCACATATCTTAATTTGAAGTAAAAAACAAAACGTGAACAAATACAATTCATACCAATGCATGTGGCCCACGGCCTGTAGTTTGAGGACCCCTGCATACATAGGCAGATCAGTCAGAAAAATGAATGAAAAAGTACTGGACTTTCTCAGGAGCGGTTAGCACTTCCTCAAAATTGTGCATAAAGGCCAAAAGCTGTGCTTTCCACAGAGCCTGGAGTCACTGGCCTGCTGTACAATTCATTAATAAAATCTCTACTAAACTCCTATCTGTTCTACCTAATTATTTCAGATACTACCTTGAACCACCATGCTTCTCTAACAATAGTAGTATGATATAGGCTTCCATAATATTATAATATATGATAAATATGGGCTCCATTATTCTCAAAGTTTGCAATGAGCAATTGCTGCCAGATAATGTGATGACCTGACAATCCAAGTGAGACCAGATTACACCAGGTTATACTGTATCATGGGAATTTTTCCTGTAATACGTAAAATTGACCCCAGGCCATGTTTGTACAATAGAATTCTACGGGGCTGAATAATTCACCTGGGATGATTTGTTGTGACCTGTCTATACAATTCTCTAGCAATGGATGTCTTAACGAGCCACAGAAAATTGGACAGGCTAATTCATATCTGCTGTCACATACTATAGCCACAACCTCAATTAAAGTTATAGATTGCTTTGGAGCATTGTTCATTGGTAGTGACTCAAACAATAGCATAGAAGGCTCTCATTCATCCCGTGATCAAATTGAGAACATATATATCAGGTATTTCTGCATTAAAGGTATTCCTTCACCTACTGAGATACTGCATGACTTGATTGACAGTAATTGCTGCCATATGTTTCCAATTATCTAATTAGTAATTGCTACCACATAGAGTACCAATTATAATAAAAAATAGCACTCCTTTAGAGCCTCAATTCAAAACTGTCACTGACTCTAGGAATGTTGTAGAGTGTTTTGGTTGAAAAGTGCATCAAGAATTGCCATGTATATATATGCCCTAGGATATGCTATGAGGTAATAATAAAAAGTGATTCTTAAGTTAATGTGTGTTTTAGTTAATGTTTATTTATTGATACCAAAAATTGAAAAGTGAAAGGGGAAAAATAAAACACATAGAAAAATAAACAAAATCCGTCTCAAACCTCAAGTTAACAATCTTTAACACAAAAGTTTCAGCACCTTTAACTATGGAAGATAATCAAGGAGTTATTAGAATGCTCTTTTTAAAATCCATTTCTTAATTGGGGCAGCACCTGTGGCTTAAAAGAGTAGGGCGCTGACCTCACATGCCAGCGTCCTTCAGATCTGATCACTCTCCATACAGATTATGTTTTTCATCCCCCACTGTTCCCCAGGTAATATTGGACAATGCTGATCCAACTGTAGTAAGAATTTTAAGTATTTTTAGACACAATCCCTTCCTACCTCTGATGTTTCCTTGTGATAATTTTCCCTACACATCCCCATCCTGCTCCTTGGTTATAAATTGCTACTTTTCCTTGCTGCATTCAGCGTTGATACAGATTTCTTTGCCCTGCCACAAAATCTCAATGTAGTAGCCTACCTGTATACCTGTTGCAATAGTTCCCATGAAATAAAGTCAGCCTTAGTATTTTGTTAACAAGTGTCATGAATATATTGTTTCTTTCAAAGTACTCAGCACTATTGCATTAGAATAGAGATCGGTTTTAGCTCTATAGAGAAATAGACATTTAAAGTGACAATGCAAAAGTTCAATTTGTTGCTGAAGAAGAGATAAGATTCCATTTGGTAGAAATAGGAATAAATGAAGGTTGCTCAGCACAAGGAAAATAGCAGAAACAGGGGTGATTGGCTAACACAGTGACTCAGTCAAATGCCAAGACTGATGTCTCAACATGCCTTTCAAATAATGAAATTTCGACAGTCACAAATATAACACTGATTGTTCTAAGGCTCTCTCCTTTTTGTTTCTACTGCTTCTTGGGGAAAATAAAAAAAAATACACAGTTGGCATTTTCAACAATGTGCAAAACGAAACCTAATGATTGTCAGAAAACTTTGAGAACAGTGACATTGATTTTTTTTTAGTTCAAATGCTTTTCATTTTTATTAACATTTACTGATATTATTCTAGTATATCATTGCTATTCTATCGTTCCAGCATTTTCACATTCTAATTTATATTTTATGCAACTTTCTGATTAATGTTTTGAAAATAATTTATGTACTTTGTGTTTGTAGACCAATTATGTGTGAATGACCTACTATGTGGCAGGCTGTTTGTGAAGTGCTGGGAGAATTTGTGACCTTGTCAACTATGAATCACACCAGTTCTCCCACACAGAAAACCAAAATATCTGTTCCTGCCTAATGTAGTATTTTCTAATATTAATCCCATATGGAATCAGAATATCCTAGAAATCCACTTTTTAAAAATTCGTTTCTATCAATAGGGGACAGAGAAATGTCTATTTTTAACAAGTTCATTGGATACTTCATTAAAAGTTTGTTGGAGAAAAAATGTCTATTGAATCAAGTTAACTTACTGTTATAAATAATCTGTATCACTGAGACTTACATTGTTTTTCTAAAGGATCTCAATTTTCTATCAAGGCATAAAACAGTTGTATGCACACCTAATTCAATCCAACCACCACAGATCCACTCTTTCCTTCTCATATATCACACTGTTACTTAGTCTTCAAAATCCAGCTCTGGAGTAAACTCTTTTTCATAATCTTTCTTATCTAATTAATAAGGGAATACCAAGCCAGTGCAACTTTTAAACATTTATACACAGATTGATAGGCTGTTATATTGCCCATATTAATGAAGAAATCCAATGTCGGTATTGACCAGGGTTTAAAAAATCAGTGTGTAAACTCCTGTTAAAGATAAAGTTAATGATGCTAAAGGTCTTATAGTGGGGAAATGATCATGCTGAATAATAATTATTTGAATTTTAGCAAATGAGATACCTATGATTGGTAGACATTATTAAATGGCAATCTAGATTTCTAAACCGGGGCCAATCTCTTCACAAGTGTAGGACTGAGAGGGTGAAAGAGTTGCACCCAATAGAACCCTGTGACACAGTAGAAATATATTAAATGCAAGACATATAAAAATTAAAAGAGCTTGAGTTTGCTATGAGCTATGATGCTGCAGCACACTAGCCAGGTTGATAGAGACTCTGTTTCCCCCTTCCCACCCCCAAAAAAAAGAAAAGAAAGAAAGAAAGAGAAATGCTCTAATTATTTGATAATATGAAGTAAACTTCGAGTAATCTTGAAGAGCTATAGTGGCTAGAGGCCTATAAGTCGACTGCTGTGAATATAGACCCTGAAGTTCAAATTTCATATGTTGAAACTCTAACTCCCAATGTTTGGAGAAAGAGCTTTAATGAGATAATGGAGATTAGATGTGATCAGGAGGGTGCGCCCCTCATGATGGGATCAGTGCCCTCTGAAGACCAGATACGAGAAAGTTTGCACACTCTCTCCCTTTCTCTCTCTCTCTCTCTCTTTTTCTCTCTCACCATGTGAGGGCACAGCAAGAAGGTGGTGCTCTGTAAGTCAGGAAGAAAGAACTCACCAAACCTGACCATGCTGTCCTCCAGATCTCAGACTTACTAGCATCCAGAACCGTGAGCAAAAAAAATTCTGTCATACAAATCACCCAAACAACGTCATTTGGTTATGGCCGGCTGAGCAGAATCACATAGGTATGTCCAATATGGGACATCAGTAAGAGCCTCTATTTCAAACATACCATATACTTTTTAAATTAAAATCATTAAACTGATTAAGATACATAACACATGTAGACAAAACCATCCCAGCAACTCAAGCAAGCATTCTTACCTAGATGAAATGGTGAGAAAAAACAATTGGCTATAAGGAGAGATATCACTTTTTCTTAGAAAGGAAAGAACTGCAAAAAACCGTGCAGTAAAGCTAGTGCATCTTTAAAACAAACTAAAATCCAACCAAAATTACTTGATACTTCTATCCCTTGCTGATTTAAGTTCACTAATATTCTGCAGAAGAGTATCAGAATCACAATATGTTTGAATTTTTCATGCTTTATTTTAATGTGCCATGCACATAGTAACACTTTTTGCTCAGTTATATTGCATTTGAATTATACTGTAAATTTTGTTACTGAAAGTTTTTTTTTTTTTAATGAACAAGGTAAGGATTCAATTTCTTTCTTCAACATTATCATTTGATGGTTAGCTTTACATCTGAAAGAAAGCATATATTTGTTAAAGTAACCACAACATTTAAAACTTCATGCAATGTAATGAATTATTGTTTTTAGTATCATAAAACAAATGTGTCAAAAGTTGAGTTTCCTTTTAGGGTAAAAATTCTTCATAATGATGTCTAAATTACTCCACTTTCTTCTAAAAATGCAGACATCCCATGTTCGAAATCCCGTGAGAAATAACTAAAAATAAAGCACAAAATAGTGAATTAGGTCCTAAAAAATGCTACATCCTGATTATACCTTCTTTTGACATTTTACCCAGGATTTGAAAGACTCTAAAATATGCACAAGCTTGCAGTCGGCATTATTTCTTGCAGAAGAAATAAGTCATCTTCTGCTGGCAAAGTGATACAAATAATTTCAGTAGCTGTTCATCTTGTATTCTGCTAAGAGAAACAACTCAAGGGAGCTTGGAAATATACTGCCTATTTCAAGAAATAAATTAAGTGCATAGGTTAAAAATATTGATAGTATGTCTCTCATATTTAATAGGCTGTTTCTTTTTCATGTGAAGACACAAAGAAAGGATAATTCCTTTGTTTTCTTTTTATATAGCATCTTGCCTTTGTTGTTACTGTGCCTATTAACCTTTCCCCTTTATGCATCAAGTCTTAGGCTGTGAAATGTATTGACTGAATAGTATCAAAACAAAAAAAAAGCATTATGTTCATGAATCAAAATACATTGAATTATAACAAAAACGTACTTGTTGAAAAATTAGTCATTTCTAAAGTAAATGATGCTGAAAAAAAGAGGAAAAAAACAAAAAGGAAAATGCACTATAACCAATCACTTCTACACTCTTGGACATATTGGGGTTAAATCCTGAGCTTACTGAATCTGAAAACCAACTCAGAGCAAGTTTAAGAAATCAATTCATGGGACAGCACCTGTGGTTCAGTGAGAAGGGCGGCCCATATACCAAATGTGGCAGGTTCAAACCCAGTCTCGGCCGAACTGCAAAGAGAATCGTCGAAGCCCAGGAGTTAGAGATTGCTGTGAGCTGTAATGCCACAGCACTCAACTGAGGGTGATAAAGTGAGACTCTGTCTCCACAAAAAAAAAAAAAATATATCAATTCATGAAGTTAATTGATAAATGTAATAAGGGCAATAAACAGAAAGTAAATAATTAATATTATATTTTTGCAAATATATCCTTTCTTTTTCTTTCTTTGCAAAGGTATCTTTCTTTTTCTAACTGCAGAAAGCTTTAACTAATAACTGTAACACACAAGTATGAGTCTAGGATTCTTTTATCCCCAAACACTTAAATCTAATTAGCAGCATTGTACCGTCACCATGAAGCACTCATTTTCTCTCACTTTAACATTTCATTGTAATTATTGACTTGATTGAGTTAAAAATGTAAATTGAGAAGGTTGTGAAAAATATTCACATTTTTGTGAACAGAGCTACTCTTTCACAAAGCTAAATGTTTGATTAAATCATGGGAGAAACATATTTTTTCTCACATCAATAAGGCCATCTGACTGCTATATGGTTTATAATAAAGGAAAAATAACTATTTTTTTTTACAAAAATGTATTTTTGCCAACATTTTAAGTAATTTTTTAATCAAGTGTTTCTGTTATCGTTGTTATATGTATTTGTTATATGTATTCAGCCCCATGTATATGTGTGTATGTTTAAAAGAGGAACTGGAGCAAAGACTTATAGAATCATATATCACTGAAAGAAATTTTAAAATTATAATTTTAAATCACATAACTTTGAACATAATAAAAGTCCCAAATACTCATAGTGACTTACTAATGTCCCAAAGGCACTATTTGCTACTTCCTAAAGATTTTCAAAAATTACTGAATTTTGCTAAAGCAAATATGAGACAAAGCATTTACTTAAAAAATCATCTTGCATAAGAGAAGGCAGTTAGCTGATGTTCTCATTTCCTAATGTAAGTTGGAGATTGGTAACAAAATGTATTCCCTAAGCATAGCAACAGTAGCAAAGGGAAATAAGGAAAAGTGGCATGACTGGCTTTTGTACTTTTATTTGTTTTTTAGAGAATCTAAGCTGTGAAATGGGTTTTGTCTTATCTTTGTGACTCACAGGTCTGTCTTCATGTGGAACTAAATATTTAAAAGAATTGATTTCAGGAAGACAGACTGTAAAACAATAGATCCCAGAGGCTGGCAAGGACAAAGGGTGTGAATAAAGTGGGGATGGTTAATAGATGTGAAAAGATAGTTACAATGAAGCATATATGGCAATGCAACACAGTGACTACAATTAACAATAAGTTAGAGCATGCTTTAAAATAACTGAAAGAGGCCAGGCTGGTGCTGGCTCAGGCCTGTAATCCTAGCACTCTGGAAGGCCAAGGAGGGGTGGATTGCTTGAGCTCAGGAGTTCGAAACCAGCCTGAAAAGAGCAAGACCCCATCTCTACTAAAAACAGAAAAACTAGCCATGCATTGTGGTGCACTCCTGTAGTCCCAGCTACTTGGGAGGCTGAGGCAAGGGGATCACTTGAATCGAAGAGTTTGAGGTTGCTGTGAGCTGTAATACCACAGCACTCTAAGCAGGGTGACAGAATGAGACTGTCTCTAAATAAATAAATAAATAAATAAAAATAGATAGAAAAATAAAAAAAAACTGAAAACATGAAATTGGAATGTTCTTAACAGAAATGATAAATGCTTGGGGTGATGGATACCTCAAATGCCTTGCTTTGATTAATTAATGTTATATGTCTGTATCAAAACATCACATGTACCTGTATAGAGGCACACAGGGTGGACATGAAGTTTGTGGGCAACTTAAAATAATTTAACATAGTAAATTCCACAAGAATTTTATGTCCACCCTGTATAGCAAGGTACCCATAATAATTAAAAAGAAAAAGAAATTTTGTCAAGGATTCAAAAGTAGAAAAGAGCTCTTTTCCTTTAGACTTTTAATTAAGATACAGTAGCTTAATTCAAATAAATTGAATTGAGAAAGCTGCCAAGAAGTCTCCCATACCACAGAAAGAATCGGGGAACTGTATGGTGTTCAGGGAACGTAGCAGCTCCCCGGAAGTGATCACGTGCGAGGCTCTTCCCATAACCACATGATTTCTTTGCAAGGGTTTGTGGCTGTGCTTTATTTAATAGTAGCAAAATTTTCAATAAAACTTGTCACATTAAATGACCACAAGTTATTTAATCTCTTGAGGAGGAAGTGTCCTGCTAAATTAGGAAACTCCAGGCTAGGAAATCATATGCAATTGCCAAGAATGCTTTATGCATCTGCTTGAAGCTGGGTCTGGGTGGAGCATTTGTTATCTGCAACTCTATTGTTTTACTTACATTTTTAATCTTTTACCTTATTTTCATTATTGATTATTAATTTAGATGCATTATAACTCACTCTGGGGTGTACTGCTTTATGGACTTTGCAAAAGCACAGAACCATATACCTATCCCACAGCATGCTATGAAACAGTGTCATCACATTAAAAATTTCCCTGTGCACCCTATTTGTAGTCACTGCTGCCCCTTCTTTTAACCTCTGGCAACCACGGATCTTGGTCCCTCTGGTTGTGCTATTTCCAGAAGACCAGACAAATGAAGTTATATAGCCTTTTGGGTTTGATTCTTTGTATTCAGCAAAATTCATGCTGATGTCTGTATTAATAGTCTGTTCCTTTTTATTTCTAGGAGTCATTATATGTATGGATGTATCACAGGGATACCCTTAGTGTTGAAGGATATCTACTTTTTCTTTAGATTTTATTGATTATAAATATAGCCACTGTAAACATTTAAGTAGAAGTTTTTTGGTGTGAATATGCTTTTCTTAAGCAAATACCTTGGAATGAACTATTGGGGTATACATTAAGGGTATATCAATTTTTCAGGAACCTGCAACACCATTTTTCAAAGGGGCTATGTAGTTTTGCATTCCCACCAGAAAAACAGGAGAGTTCCAGTTACTCTTCATCCTTGCCATTACTTGATACGGTCAGTTTTATTTTATTTTTTTCATTTTAATACATAGGTATTGGCATTGCTCTTTGTTATCTGCATTTTTTCATTTCAAAAAATATGTTTAGAATTATTGTAAGGGTGAGATTGACATCAGATTTCTTCATGCATTGTTTTTGCCTTCTTGCTTAATGCAAAATAAGGAAATATATATCGGGTAAAGGAAAGCTCAGTAGTAACAAAAAAAACCCAACCAAACAACAAAAAAAAGTTGATTCTGAAATAATGTAGATAATTATTCAAAGTGTTACTATAGTCAACAGTCAAAAGGGTATATTTGCCTTTATTTCTGATTTGGACTTAAGTTAGAATGCAATCTAAAGAATTAATTCCTCAGCTGGGGTGAAAGTAATAGTGAGTTTTCACTCTGATAATGAAGTAGACACTCACCAGATCAATAGTAGAAACTCACCATAATCTAAATACTTAGAAAAAGACAAATAAACTACAAAATAAAAATTCATTATTTAATCTATTAAAAAATGAGTAAGAAAAATACCTAAATGAACTAAATTCTAGAAGATGGCAGCCCTTTCCAAGAGAAAACAGATCAATGACATGATGATGGGGCAAAAAGAAGTTAGATGGGTTCATTGAGGAGGTCATGCTTGTATACATTATTTAAGATGTGCAGGAATTACTAAAACTAGTAAGTTTGTTGTTGTTTTTTATTTTTTATTTTTTGGCCAGGTAGCAGAAAACAAAATCAGTATGCAAAATCTTCTGCATTGCTCTATTCTAGAAATTAAGAGGAAGGTGAATACAAATACCATTTGCAACAATTTTTAAAATGTACCAATCAAATTACTGTGAATAATATAATAAAATATGCTCACGATTTGTACATTAATTCCAATCTAATTTTTCTGCCACCTGCATACTCCCCAGCTCTTATTTATTTTTGGTGGACAAGAGCTTGGTGGATTACTTATAATTATTCTATGGTTTGAAAAGAGAAAAAGATAAATATGAACTCACCTGATGATTTCATTATCCATTTTAGGTTACAGAACAAATTAACGTGTTTTTCTTTTTAATTTCTTTGTGTTAATTCTGAACACAATCTCCAGAAAGAAGTCCAGGATTCCTCTTGCATGTTTCACAGTAGAAAATGGTTTCTCTCTTTCTGCCTTTCTCATTTACCCTGCTGCAAACCATAAAATTATTTTTTAATTTTTTTAAGTAAATTTATTTCAAGTTAATGTGAGGGCACAAACAACCAGGTCAAAATATTTGATTTTGTTAGGTCGAGTGTCCCATTGATGATTTCCTTTGTTTTGCATCTTCCCAGTGAACCTTTCTTCAGTGTCAGAGTCTCCAGTATCTTACAGATTTCTCCCCTAAGAAGGGTAAGTCTGCACTTTTTCTCCACTCGTCTCCTCACCTAATGAGTAAAGGATGTAGCTGTTCACAACTGCAACTTCCATCAGCCAGAAGAATTATTTTTTCTGCCATTTGTAGGACCTTTTTATAAATCCATGACATCCACAGTACTGATCAGCTCTGTCCACTCGCCCTCACTAACCTCTTGTCAGGGAATGACAGGCATGTCATTTTCATATCACCTTGATAGGCACATGATTTGTATTCCTGAGTATCTTCCTTTTCAGATCACAAGGACAATCCTTCCAAGAAGCCACAGCTATTCCTCTTATATGCATTTGCATTTTATGCTATTACTAAGCAAGTTGTGTAGAATGCAGCAACAATGAAAAAAATGTGTCAGTCGTCTTCCGACATCAGAGTAGATCGGGAAAAATCATTATGTCCAATGAAGTCAGACACAGGATTGGGAAGGGTTTTGATAATACTAAGCATTGCTGTGAGAAGTTACAGAACTAAATTAAACAAGACTTGGAAGCCTCAATAATTTTAAACTATACATTCTTCCCAGAATTATTTATAGTTCAATATAATCCTAGTAAAAATTCCAGCTTATTTTTTGTTGGAATATATATGCAAAATATATGCAAAAATGCAAGGAATTAACAGTAACCACGACAATCATGAAAAAGAAAAAAAGATGGGTCTTATTTTATATAATATGAAAATTTACCATTAAAGTGATAATAATCAAATAAGTGTATTATTTGTGTAAGCATAGACCAAAATATTTATGAGCAGAATAGATATTAAAAGAAGATCTGAAGATATATAGTCAAATAAGGTTTTACTAAAATATCAAGTCAATTTAATAAGGGAGATGAAGTATGTTTTATAGTTAGTGTAGGAACAATTAGCTATCCCTATCAACAATGTAAATAAATATATGCTCTATCTTACTCTACACACAATAATTAATTAGTGAAAGATGATAGTACTAAATGAAAACATAGAAAACACAATTTAAAGCAAAAGGGAATTAAGTTTGTGAGCTTGCCAATGTGTTAATGTTGGCAGCACTGTATAGACAACTCAGTAAGTTTCATAACCTTGGTATATCACACTCGTGTTTGTATTGGCATGTGGTCTTGCCGAATGGTGTTCATGATTATTTTTGTGTGTGTGTGCAGTTGAGAGATTTTTGGAGCTTCAGTTAAGGAAACTAACAAACATTCAAAAAGTTCTTGTTAAACTTGGCAAGAGTGGAAGTGAAATCAGGGACATGTTAGTCAAAATTTATGGGGACAATGCCATGGACAAAATGGCAGTGTACATATTGATTAACTGTAGGTGTTCAGCTTGTGGCCTTCAGGTCTCATGCTGAGCTTGAGGACATGTTTTTCCTGTATGGTATCAGATATTATGAAAAGTTTGCATGGATTTTTTTTTTTCTACCAGCTTTGGTTAGTGCTTGTGCATTTAATGTGTGACAAAAGGCAACAGTTATTTTTCCAATGCATGGCAGAGGAAAAAAAAAGGTTGGACACCCTGGAATGTTTTTCTGAGGAGAGAGATAGTATCATTGATGAAGAGAGATCAGGATGATGAATAACAAGCAGAACTGGTAAAAATACTGTGAAAATTTGTTGAATTGTGTGTCAAAATTGTGCACCATGAGAAGCATTGCTGACTGAGTAGCAACAACAAACAGAAAAATCTTAACTGAAAATCTTGGACAACAACTCATGGTCTTGCATCACAATAATATGCCAGCTCACAAAGCACTGTCTGAGTTGTTAGTAAACAAATAACTAAGTTGAAACACCCTCTCTATTTACCTGACTACACCCCTAGTGACATTTGTCTTTACCTGAAGATAAAGGAAATATTGAAAGAAAGACATTTTTGATGATGTTCAGGACATCAAGGGTAATACAACAATGCTGATGGCCATTCCAGAGAAAGTGTTCCAAAATTGCTTTGAAGGGAGACCAAGCACTCAACTGTCAGTGCACAGCTTCCCAAGGGGAGTACTCGGGAGGTGCCTATAGTGAGATTCTGCAATAAGATATGTAGCACTTTTTCTAGGATGAGTTTGTGAACTTAATTGCCAGCCCTCATATTTGTAACTTTTGCCTAGGCAATTATGTCATATAAAAAAATAAAAAAGCACTAATGAAGTAATTAAGTTTCATTTAAATTAAAAACTTTCAGCTCATTAAGTGATATCATTAGGAAACTGAATAGACAGATTACATGTGAAAGATTTATCTCAATGATTACATCAGAAAAATGTTTTTATCCATGAAAAATAAAATAATTTTTATAATTCAATAAAAAGAAGACAAAATAATCTCAATTAAAACTAAGAAATTTGCATAGATACTTCAACAAAGAAGTTCTATAAATGATTGATAAATACACAAAAAGATGTTTTATCATTTAGTTCATTGAGAAAATATAAATTGAAATCACAATGATGTCATTTCATATATGGAGAAATTTTTTTTAAAAAGATAGATAATATGATATATTTTCCAGAATATACAACATCTAGAACATTTATACTTTGCCAGTGGGTCTGTTTAACTATGTGTCTATTTTGGATAACTCTTTGAAAGTTTATAATAAAAATAAATACCCACACATATATAGTCAATAATTCCTTGGTATTTATACAAGCAATGAAAAACTTTGGTTTATTTTATGTCCATAAAACAAGTAGGAAAATAATGTTAATAACAGACTCATTTCTAATGACATCAGGCAGAAAACAGACTTAATTTTCAACTTTAGAACAATGAATAAACAAATTATGTCTTAGTGATAAATGAAATATTATCCAGCTTTTTTTTTTTTTTTTTTTTTTTTTTGTAGAGACGGAGTTTCACTTTATCACCCTTGGTAGAGTGCTGTGGTGTCACACAGCTCATAGCAACCTCCAACTCCTGGGCTTAGGCTATTCTCTTGCCTCAGCCTCTCCAGTAGTTGGGACTACAGAGCCCACCACAATACCGGGCTATTTTTGTTGTTGTTGCAGTTTGGCCAGGGCTGGGTTTGAACCTGCCACCCTCGGTATATGGGGTGGGTGCCCTACTCAATGAGCCACAGGCACCACCCTTATTCAGCTATTGAAAGGCATGAAATACTGATACAACATAGATAATTTCAAACCTAGTATCTTAAGCAAAAGGAGCCAGGCACACAAGAAAGGAAGACTGTAATTTCAAGAATGTTAAATCTATTAACAAACAAAAATAGTCTATGGTTTTAGGAATGCAAAAGTATAAGTAGAGAATTAATAAGCTAAAAGAACCAAGAAGTGACTCTACGAATATGAAAATGATCTATCTTTTATTTTGACTAGTGGTTATCTAGGGTTATACAACTGTTAAAACTTACAAAACTGAACAGTATAAAATGTGCATTTTACTTCATGTATTTTAGAATCACAAAAATAAAATATCTGTTAATAGTCATAAAGAATGTATGGTGTTTTAGTCTTTTGTTGTAGTTCAATTTTACAAAAGTTTGCATTTTTTGCAAAAGTTTCCATTCCTGCATATGTAACATAGGTCAATATCAAAAATGAGTCATCTTTATGGTCTGATTTATTTTATTTTTATAGTTTCATTTTATTTTTAATTGACATATTAATTTATACATTAATGAAGTATAATGTGATGTTTTAACATACATGTATATTATGGAATGATCAAAGGAATAGGACTTTCAAAAGTGGATCTGCAGCTATATTTTCCAAGGTTAATTCACTATAATTAATTCCATAGGGGGAAATCAAAAAGGATAATTAGTACAATTTTCTGTTTTAGTTATTAGGGTCAAAATATTTCTTAAATTGGATTTAAATAGTCTATACTCACCTTTTTAGCTCACTTTCCACACCCAACTCCAATATTCTCAACTCTTGACAACTGTCTTTACTTCAATCAAATTGCAAGTTTCTTTTAAGCTATGATATTCCTTTATTATTGAAGTCTTGATTACCCCAGTCACGGAATGAATCCCTCTATTGATGCTTATTGTTTATATTTCTTTGACTTCTTTCTTTCTCTTTATCTCTTCAACTACATTACACTCCCATTGCTAGCAGTGATAGTATATCAATTTCCATTTCCTTAATTACCTGATAAAAATAGGTAACTGATAGAGTCTAGAAGCTAAGGTCTTTCTGTTAAAGCATTCCAGAACTCAGATAGAATAACGCACTATATACATAACATAATGTCTATCTTAAAACTAAGATTGAAGATTTTTTATTCCAATATTATACTCCCAGGCAGATTTTTGACAACGACAATTCATAAATATCTCCTTGATCACCCTGGAGTAGACTTCCCAGCTCCATGATGAGCCAAGCATCTTGATGGTGTGTTTGACTTTTATATGGACTTTTTTTTTTCTTAAATTGGTGAATAATCACATTCTATATAGCATAAGATTAGTATGTGTCAAAGGAGGTAGCTGATGGAGATTTGTGAGGAAGGAAAAATTTACCTGTTTCAGAGGCTCTGTGTTTTCCTAACAAAAAAGTAACCTATTTATAGTGTAGTCTTATTTTTAGACCATGAGATCTAACATGAAACAAAGAACAAATTTGAAATTCCATATATGAACACGTCATAAATAAATTGTGATTGTCCTCGACCATATAATCTGCCATTCTCAAAGGTCAAGGGAAGGGTTACAAGCATGGATGTCCCCACTGAGCCCACATAGCTTTGGCAAGAAGCAGTTCTCAAAAACAAGACTAGCATGATGAAAAGTGACACAAGTATCAAAAACATGGAAAACTTGATAGGTATATTAACAATGGTTAATGACAAGTTTGGGGACAGGAGAGCACTAACAGAGAATTGTTAAACAGAAGAAAAAGCTGTGACAGGTAATTTCTCTCCTCCTGTCTTTGGCTTTCCCCAAGTCCTACATCGATCACATTGCAGACTCTGGATCCCAAGTGAGAGACTCAGCAAATGTCCACGTGTGGGGCGACCTTGGTGCAGGGTTCTAGGCACACTGCCTCCTGCCTTAGTCTCTTTCATCTAAAATGACAGTGACCCTGTTACTGCTACTACCAAGGTGGCTCATGATACCATTTTGCTTAATGGTTCTTTTATCAAGTATTATAATATTGAAGAATTAAATACCCTGTTTTCTCATTAGGTTGTGACTGACATTTTTGTATATTGTCTGTATTTTGCTCCATATGAATGTTATTTGTTCTTTAAACTTCACCTTAACTGCTTTTCTTGCTAAAAAAAATCAAGTCTCTCTTCTTAGCACTTTGATCTTCTACTTATACTGTACACAACCTAGTACCGATGTCAGTTTTGTACAAATTTGTCTATTTTAAGTGGACTTTTTAAGGAAACTATGTCTCACTTATCTCTGTATCTCCCAATACACAAAGATGTCAAAGACATAACCTCCCTCTCATAAGGCATTCTCATCTGTCGTATACGACTGACAAATGTTTTTTGCAACTAAGTAAGATAAATATCCAGAATGTGCTATGTCACAGACCAAGGAAACAGGAAACTGTAGGTCTGGGAATTCTTGATGACAGAGACAATTGTAAACTGGATTACATTGAATTGACCACATACATACATATCAGTAAAATTTGTACTGTAATTTTGCCTGGAATGCTGCTACTTAGTGCTTATTTTTCCTTCTCAGTTATGACAAACTCTTCTTTTCATTCTCTAAAATATCTGATTTCAAACAATCGATGTGTCGATTATCCTAGTTACAACCCAGAGTGTTAAATACAAGCAAAAGTACAATTTATGTAGTAAATAATATTTTAAAAATCAAGTGTCAGGATCAAGTTCAGAAATGGACCATGAGAATAGAAATAACTTGCATTCTTTTCTATTCATTATTTTCAAGAATGGTGAGGTAAAAAAAATAAACTGAGTGAACTGAAAGACTCAAATCATCAATATGAAAAGTTCTTGTAAATAATATCTTCATATCACAGTAAGCTGCAATTGTGCAGTGGCCTGACTGTTATATGCTAGATGATTTAGGCTGACATTGAATGTTGGAAAAACAATAAATTAGAGAAAAGGAACAGAAAAAGTACAAAAAATTAAAAAAAAACTTACCTATTAAGGCAGTAAGTATGAGTGTCCTATTTTTTAGACAGAGGTGAGGCAAAGAATGACAAATGTAGGAACTCTCTTCTACATACATCATCAGCATCTTCACTCAGCCACCTGAAGGTGCACACTAATGCTGAATTTGTGTATGCTGGTAAATATAACTCTCTTACTTTCTGTCTTTTTTAATTTTCTGAAGCTGGAAACATATGAAGGTTCATGCTTGCTGAATATAAAACTTTATCATCTTTGGGCATTAGGCAGATTTCCATCACTCAACATAGATTTAATGCCTACAAAAACGTTAGTATAATGTTAAAATGCATAGCATGGAATGTTGAATCTCTTAAATTGCTTTATATCTCATGGGGAAAGTATTGGTAAACCAATAAACAAAGTGAAAAATGTGAATACAGAATATGAAATTTCTTACTGTATTTGTTTTCAGTTTTTAACCTTCTCAGACTATGGCTTGCTTACCATTTGGATTTAGCAATCAGAATAATGAAGTGACAATTATTTTTCAAGCTGGTGCTAGTTATGTATGGACCCAGTTTATTACAGAGTTCTTTTTAATGAGTTGTGACCTTGAGTTTCAGAAAGAAGGAAAAGGGAAAAAAAATTAGAAATATCCTGTCTGTATTAAAAATTCATGGACAGAATTAAAGTCAACGGAAAATATTGGCAAAAAGAATACGGTAATAAAGATTTGTCAGGCTTCTACATAAAAACAGAATAAACATTTACAACAACAGCAGCAAATATCTGCTATGTTACTCTCAGGCTGTAAAAAGTCACAACAAAGACACAGTTTGGTAAAAATAAGATGCTCTTTGCCTACAGTCAAAAATAACATATCTAGATTTAAAATATGACAAGGAGGTGGTTGTTCAAGGAAAATAATACTGAGGAAAGATGATAATGAATTTTGATTCCAGTTACTAAGAAAGTTAATTTCCCCTTTCTCAGCTTTCATCCTGCCCCCACCCCATCCCACTGAAGCATTGATCTTACAACTTCTGGCTTTACCAGCAGCATTCAAAATATCTGCAGGGCAAAACCTCTGAATTTGATTTACTCAATGCTATTCAGAGACAAACTCAAGGAGTTGGATCTCAAATCTCTCTTCTATTACATTCTGATGATGAGGTTTATTCAGAACTCCAAAAACAGAATACAATGAAATTAGATGCTGTTCTCTGAAAGCTCTGCACTTTTTATTACCAAGTTAAAATTGGAAACAGTTAGCTCTGGAGTACCAGATAAAAAAGTGAATGTCCGCGGAACTTAACTCAATTTGTGTAGTCAATTTTTCCACTGCGATTGTCCCACCCCTTAAAAATCTCTTCACTCTCATAAAATTGTCTCTAACTATTTTATCCCACAAGACCTTGCATGCTCCTGAAATCTAATAGCATTTACCACATGCATGGCTCTTAGAAGGAACAGGTCATCTTGCCTCCACCATTTTGAACTCACTTTGGTTTCATATATAAAAAACTAATTTTAAGTAGAGGTGAATCCTTTTTTTTGTTTTGTTTTGTTTTCTTACCTATTAAATAGGTAGTTTTTTTTTACCCAATTTTAATATAAACAGTTTCTCATTTACTTAAATCACTTGTAAAATCTGTCAATTTTTACCTTTCTCTGCATCTGATTTATGAAGTAAAATGCTTGCATTCAGATCTTATTTAACGTAATATAAGCATAGGAGATTATTTGTTATAACCACCAATCCATCAATTTTGTAATCTTATAAATAAAGATGTATTTATATTTTAATGATACAGGTAACTATTTAAATAGCTGTTCTCATCTCTTATCCAGTACATCAAACTTCATGGTAAACTTTTTTCAATTTTGGAGTACAAGAAGAGTTTCTTCTTTTATTTTAATTTCTTTTTCTCAAATGAGGAATGGATTAGAAAGCATACATGAACAACTATATGAGATCAGTGGAAAGTAATATGAATTATAGTCACATTTTTTCCAATGAATGCAGAAATTCACTAACTGAATAGATATTTTTATAAAGTAGGGCAAGCAGTAAAATGAAAAAATGTTTATAAATTGTAACAGTCAACAGTCTTGCTTAGGACTAACTTGATGAGCACTGTTTATGCTAAATCTTCATGCATTATTGATTTTGGTGGCACTTTTACAAAAAGAATTATTACTTCCTTTGGCTTAAACCTGCTTTTGTCATACATTTCTTGGTTAATTGCAGGGTGGGGGAAGGGTGTTCTATTGTTTAGTAAGATATTTTAAAATACGTTTTACCTTTATTTCATTTTATTACTTTACAACATTACAAAGTCTCTAAAAAGTTCTTTTCATAGAGAGAGGATTTTGTTGCTAGCTTTGGGTTGTGAAGTGAGACTTATTTATGAAAATGTTGTCATAATTGTGAAGTATATTTCAATGTGATTATGAGTATATGTACTTAAAATACATTTGTTTTGAGATAACTACCATTTCTGAATAGATAATAAAAATGCAATTGGTTTATTTACTTTAGTACCCTTTTGAGACAGAATAGTTTCTGTTGAAATATGTAAACCAACCCAAATCTGTAAGATTTTGCTCAAGGGCTAAGAATTCATGTGCCCACCTTGCATGGCTTCATTTGATTCTTCTAGGTGTCACACAAGGGATTGTTCTTGGTACTCTCTGAGAAGGTTTTGAACATCAAACTTGTTTTTAATCATTTCCATCCATCTGTGCATAACTTGAAAAGTGAACTCAGAGTTTCTTGTATGGGTTCACACTAAAGGGAGTAGAAATTTTACTGCACTGAAGTTCCCCCATATCCAAGCTATCCCTGTAAACTATTGGATTACACTCTCTCCTGGATTAATTTTCCAGAGTAGTTGATGAGATTGAAGAACCTGCCTACATTCTTTTCTTAGGAAAGATCATATGTGAATTTCAGCATTAAGATAGTCTTTGTGAGCTGTGTTTCACAAAGATCATTGTATTTTAATTGGTACTTAGATATTCTATACATTTATTGAAAATAATATTAGACACTTCTTAATAAATATATAAATGAGGCAAAATATGAGTGATTGAAATAAAATGTGGTCATCAGCTCCCTGACTTTAATTTTGTTTTCCATTTATTTTTCAACTTGGCAATCACTAAAATTTAGACTTACTAAATAATATTTAATTTTCTTATAATTTATAGTATGATATAGCAGATGCAAAACTATGGCAATGTAGACTTGCATGCAAAAAAGGTTATTCATATTTTTTGTGTTAAAAATGTTGAGATATAAATTATTTTATGTGTTTTTTAAAATTCCATTCTGAAAAATCACAGCCCTGGAATTTTCATCTCAAGAGAAACATTAACAAAATCAACACAGTAAAACTTTAAATATTTACATACAGGTGAAATAACTAATGGAGAATTTTCTGGAAATCACTTCTTGAGTGTTCATTCTGGATTATCAACCCTAATTATGTAGTTTTACTTTGATTCTGAATCCTAAACTTAAAGTTTTCTTGTTTGTTTAGTCAAACAAAGGCTAGAGTGATCCAGATATCAGCAGTTTTAAAAACAATCATTCCTAAAAGTATTCATTTCTGCAAATAAGCCATACCACTTGTATATGGCTATCACTCTGCTATTATAAAAAGGTTGTGAATCTTGTTGCTAATAAGAGTTTAGAGCCATTTCTGCCTCTGCCACTTTTAAAATGGCTGTTCATATTCAAGTGTTCTTCCTCATTACTGAGTATTCCCAATGTGGAGTTAAAATACTACCTTTCTCAAATATTTTTATAAAGATTAAATTCAATAATATATTTAAAATGGCAGGGCTAAAATAGACTTTTAGTAAGTAACAATGCTTTCTTTACTTGTTCCCTTACATATATGTGTGTGTACATATATAGCATATATAATATGCATATATATGACTTAATTAGATGCTATCAGAGATTACGTTTTCCAATTAGTTTGTTAAAAATATTGTGCAAATTATATAAACTAGATGCATTAAAAATTTCCTCCTTCATTTATGTGACATATCCAGGCCTGAAATAAAAGTTATTCCACTTATGAAAAAGGCAGGGTATGGGAAATAAACTGTTGTTTTGCTGGATATATATCAACATTCTTAATAACTAAATATATTAATAATTTAATAATTTCCCATTAAAGTATTAAATAATCAAAGATCAGAGAAGAATTGATATTGAGGCAGTGAGGCTTTTTTCCACATTCAGTTTTCCTTATGCAACCCGTTCTTATTCTGAGTGCGTAGATGGTTTAAGTGGAAGCATGCAAATCTCCTCCTCTGAGAGCTGTAATTCAGTGTAGTATATAATTGCAGTGTCCATCTGGCACAGTCCCACAAAAGCACATGTAGCAGCTTAGTAATAAAAATGTTCAGGTGACAGGATGCCAGATGTTTTGCATGGTTGTCATTTTTGAATTTCCTTTTATTTTATCACCTAACAGAACCCCAGTACAATGACCTTCATGTTCATGCATTTTCTACATTTCCTTTTGACTTCCACAAAACAAAAAACAGCGCTGCAATGAATTAGAGTATAAAATACATAACTTTAGGTAAATGTCCTTGCATAGTACATAAATAATGTAGACTATTATGGCACAGATTTTTTTTTTATATTGTGCATTCTTGTATGTATTTAAATGTCATCATTAAGAACTATAATCTTCCTTAAATGAGACTGTAAAAAGGCAATGTGATAAATAGTCTCCTGTGCTCAGTCGACCCTTGTGGATTTGTGTGAATCTGCATAATCACCACTACAATGCAGAACTGCCTTGACTGTGGTTCCTGAAAAGCCTTTATTCTTTCTTTTCCACTTCCATATTTGTGACTACTAAGGATGAATTTTACAAATCCACTGCCAACTTTGAGAACCAGAGCTGCTCAATGCTTACAGCTCTTTAGCAGCATGAAACTTCATGTGTCCAATGGACAAGGGAGGACCCTGTAAAAACACCATCTGCATTGGTTTGACTAGAACACAATTAGCTGCTCTGAAGAAAAGGCCAAACCATTGAACGATAATAATAGTTTCCAACTCTGTTTTAACCATCAGGAATATGTCTAAACACAGAGGGTTGTCTAGTTTATAATAGTGATAACACACTTTTGGATAAATTGTATCATGCCAATACCCAAAATCTATTCTTCATTTTGAAACAAAATTCTACATAAAAACTTTGAGTTACACTGGCACCTTGCTGTCTCCTCCTCCTGCTCTTCTGGCTAGTCCATTTCAGGGATGGCCCTTGCTAGCTCCTCCTCCTGCACTTCTGACTGGCCAATGTCATGTCAGTTTCCAGGGCCTGAGTCTTCACTGGACAGCTGGCTGTAACTTACGAAGACCTAGCCCTAAGATTTCCTGCAAAACACCCCCCCCCGGATTATATAAACCCCTGAGCAGAGACTATATAAACCCCTGAGCAGAGAGCTCAGACACAGACCTCGGCTGGACCTCGGAGAGGGAGCAGGAGAGCTTGTTACCTTCCTGGGTTCTCTCTGCCTAGAGGTTTGATTCTTGTAGTTGTTGTAATTCTGTTTCTGTAAATAAATCCTGATTTACCACTACTCCTGTGGTCCATTGATTCCTTCTTCCCCGAGACCTTCAGGTATCAAAGTGATGATTCATGTTTGGCTCATATTATGTAAGGTTGAATTGGCTTTAGGGAGTCATCAGGTTTCATACAAAGCACAGAAGTATTTTTTTCTAGATCTGCAAAGAAAAGCATTGGTATTTTGATGGGAATTGCATTGTTATCTGTGAATCCCTTTGGGTAGCATAGCCACTTTAACCATGTTGATTCTGCCGATCCAAGAGCACAGCATGTTTTTCCTTCTCTTAATGTTCTCCAATTTGTTTCCTCGGAACTTCATAGATTTCCCCATGTAGGTCTTTCACCACCTTACTTAAATATATTTCTAGGTATTTTATTTTCTTTGTTGTTACTGGGAAAGGTATTGCATCTTTAATCTGAATCTCAGTTTGACTGTTTTTAGCATATATGAAAATCACTGCTTTGTGTATATTGATTTTCAACCTGAGACTTTGCTGATTTTATTTATCAATTCCAGAGGCCTCTTGATTGAACGTTTGGGTTTTTCTTGATATAAGAGCATGTTGTTGATACAGGATATTTAGGGCCCCAGCCAGTTCAGCTAAGCTGAGCCTCCCCCTTGGTGGTGTCTGTGTGGCAGCAGCCGGCTCTGGAACCAGCGGGCTGGCTGACAGGCAAGGAGGGAGCCTCCGACCCCCAGTAGAGGCTCCAATAGCCAAAAAGGTGGGACAGCTGCTGAGGAGACACCGGCACCTTGGTGTCTCCTTCACTTTACACTTAGGACTAAATATGAAGCCCCATTTCCTATGCCTAGGTCAATTTTGTGTGAATTCCCTAGGCCTCAATTCCATGAATGGCCTGTGTCCATTCATTAATGCATTCATTCTCCTTGCCCTGGTGGAAGGGACTATGTCCATTCATTGATACATTCATTCACCTTGCCCTGGTGGAAGGGACTGTGTCCATTCATTGATACATTCATTCTCCTTGCCCTGAGAAAGGGACTGTGTCTGTTCATTGATACATTCATTCTCCTTGCCCCTGCAGAAGGAGATTGTGTCCTTTCATTTCCTGACCAAGGAACCCACACACCTATATATACCCCGAGACCAAGAGCTTAAACTTGGAGATGGGAAAAGACCGGGAGAGAAACGGAGAGAGCTTTTCTCTCCCCACTTGAGTTCTCTCTCTCTACCAGGAGCTTTAGTGTTTTTTATATTCTTTTCTGTAAATAAATTCTGTCTTACCACTGATCTGTGGTCTGTGGATTTATTCTTCAAATCACCAAGACCAAGAACCTGAAATTCCAGTATCAGATTTGGCAAGTCAGCCAGGAGAGGAGATAAAGTTCCAGTAACATTGTCAGAAAAGAGTAATAGTTTGATTTCTTCCATCCCCTTTTGGATGCCCTTGATTTTCTTATCTTGGCTGATTGAAGATTTCCAGCTTATGTTGAACGGAAGTGGGGATTGTGGGGCAACCTTGTCTGGTTCCAGCTCTAAGTGGGAATGCTTTCAATTTTTCCCTGTTCAGTATGATGTTGGCTGTGGGTTTGTCATGTATGGACTTTATAATTTTTAGGTAAGTCCCATCTATCCCTATTTTGTTAAGCATTCTTAGCTTAAAACAGTGCTGAATTTTGTCAAATGCTTTTTCTGCACCTATTGAAGGGTCATATGGTCTTTGTTTTTGCATCTATTTATTTGGTGGATTAGATTTATAAGTTTGCATATGTTGAACTGTACTTGCTTGCATTCTCATGGTAAAGCCCACTTGGTGATGGTGGTTTATTTTATTGGTGACGTGCTATTGACTTTATATGGCTAGTATTTTACTGGCAATTTTTGCATTTATGTTCCCAAGGCACATTGATCTGTAGGTCTTTCTTTCTTTCTTTCTTTCTTTCTTTCTTTCTTTCTTTCTTTCTTTCTTTCTTTCTTTCTTTCTTTCTTTCTTTCTTTCTTCCTTCCTTCCTTCCTTCCTTCCTTCCTTCCTTCCTTCCTTCCTTCCTTTCTTTCTTTCAACTTTTCCTTTTTTGCTACTTAGTCATCCTCATCAGTCTTCTGCTTCCCAATACCAACATCATCATCCTCATCATCTTCAGCCATCTGTTCCCCCGAGGCAGGCTCGGCTTCCTCATCTTTGTCTCCACCCTCTGCTTCACCGTCACCTTCTTCTTTCTCCTCCTCTTCCTTCTCACCTTCTTCCTCCTCTTCGCCTACCTCATTGTCAGCCTCCTGCTCCCCATTTTCCTTATTAGCGATCCCATTAGCAGGAGCTCTTCCTTTCTCTGATTCCTCCACAACTTCTATCTTCTCCTTTAAGTACTTGACGTGATCTTAGAGCTGGTGCCCACTAGTGTGTATTCATTTCTTTTGCCAACTTCAATTTCTTTTCTTCTCTGATTTGAGTTCTGTATAGATTCTAGATATTAGCCCTTCATCAGATGTACAGTTTCTGAATTTTTTTCTCCCATTCTGTAAGTCACGTATATACTTTGCTGATTATTTCCTTTGCTGTGCAGAAGGTCTTTCATTTAATTCTCATTTATTTTTGTTATTGCTGTATTAGCCTTGTGATATAGTCATAAATTCTTTGTGTAGAAGAGATATTCCTATGTTTACATATGTAAGTTTTATTGTTTCATACCTTATCTTTAAATCTTTCATCCATTTTATCTTGAATTAAATCATGTATAAGGTGAGAGATTGTAGTCCTTTTTCATTATTCTGTATGTAAGTATCCAACTTTCCCAGCACCATTTACTGAATAGGGCATCTTTTCCCCATGCATGTTGGTGTGTGCTTTGTTGAAAATCAGTTGACTTTAGGAAGATAGAGTTATTTCTGCATTCTTTATTCAGTTATATGGTCTATAGTTTTATATCAGTACCATGCTACATTGGTTACTATATCCTGTAGTGTAATTTGAAGTTAGGTGATGTGATGCCTCCAGAATTGTTCTGTGTATTTAAGTTAGCTTTGCCATTTTGACTCTTTTTGGATTCCAAATAAAGCTTATGATTGTTTTTTCTATGTCTGTGAAATCAGACTTTGGTTTTTGGATTGTATCTGTACAGAATCTATACATGTCTTTGAATAGTATAGACATGTTAATGATGTGATTCTCCCAATCCATGAACCTTGGATGTTTTTCCCTTTGGTTGCATCATCCATGATTCTTTTATTAGAGTTTTTTAGTTCTTTTTTCTAGGGATCTTTCATTTCCTTGGTTAAGTATATTCGTAGGTATTTTATTTTCTTTGTAGCTATTGTGAATTTTATTGACTTCTTGATTAGAGTGTCATTTGACTGCTTTTAAAATATAAAAATATTACTGATTTGTGAACCTTAATGTGGTAACCTGAGATTTTGCTAAAATAATTTATCAATTCTAGAATACTTTCATGGAGTTTTTACCATAACTCAACAGGGATAATTTGACCTCCTCTTTCTCAATTTGGACAATATTCATGGTTTCTCGTGCCTGACTGCTGTGGGTAAAACTTCTAATGTTATGTTGAATAGAATGATGCAAAGACTCACCCTTATCTTGTCTCAGTTTTTACAGTATCATAGGACCTGCCTTACATGCAATGGGTTTCCTTCCTAGTGGCTTGGTGGTATGAGAAAGACCAATGGAAAATTATTAAGAAAAATATAGAGAATAATAGACAAAGACAACTTGATAGTTTTAAAAGCAGCAGGGCTTCAGGAGGTGGCACATCATTCTTCGGGAGGCTACCAGTATGCCACTCCGAGTTCAGGCTAGCTCTGTAGTTATTTCAGACATCAGTGTTGCAGTCATAAATCTCATGAAAGCAAGGCAAACAATCCTGTCATGGTTCTGGCTGCACTTGCATTGTTATTAACTAGACTAATTGTACAACTAATTACATTCACTGTATGGACTTACTTGCTACTTTTTATTGTTTTAAGGTCTTTACAATCTTAACATAAACAGGGACTGGATAAGTAAACAGTTAGGAACTGACATCATGGGAAAAGCCCTAGCTGACCCACAGTCAAAAATCATAGTAACAAATCATAGATGTATTTTTTAATACTCTCAAAGCCTTGTGTCCAGACAGATAGACTCCTCTGGCCAAACTAAGATGACAGGAGAAAAGAAATATTTCATCTCCTTATCTGGTTCAGAGGAATTCTCATGTTCAACAAGGTATATACATTTATATTCTTTTTTTTTTTAACTTTTTTTTTTATTGTTGGGGATTCATTGAGGGTACAAGAAACCATGTTACACTGGTTGCATTTGTTGGGTAAAGTCCCTCTTACAATCATGTTTTGCCCCCACAAGGTGTGGCACACACCAAGACCCTACCCCCCTCACTCCTTCCCTCTCTCCGCTCTTCCTTACCCCACCTTCCCTCATTCTTTCTCTCTCTGCTCTCCCCTTCCCTCACCCCCACCATGTGAATAATTGTCATTAATTGCCCTCATATCAAACTGGAGTACATGGGATTCATGCTTCTCCATTCTTGTGATGCTTTACTAAGAATAATGTGTTCCACTTCCATCCAGGTTAATACAAAGGCTGTAAAGTTTCTATGTTTTTTAATGGCTGAATAGTATTCCATAGTGTACATATACCATAGCTTGTTAATCCATTCCTGGGTTGGTTGGCTATTTAGGTTGTTTCCACATTTTTGGAGATTGTAAATTGAGCTGCAATAAACAGTCTAGTGCAATGCAAAAGATAAAAGTAAGCAATGGACTCTCACAAAACAAGATGAATAGAACACTACCACACATATCAATTATCTCAATAAATGTTAATGGCTTGAATTCTCCACTGAAGAGTCATAGATTGGCTGACTAGATTAAAAAACTCAAGCCATCCATTTATTGTCTGCAGGAAACACACCTACCTTCAAATGACAAATTAAAACTCCGAGTTAAGGGTTGGAAGACAATTTTTCAGGCAAACGGAATTCAGAACAAAAAAAGAGTTGCAATCTTATTTTTAGATACATGTGGATTTAAAGCAACTAAAGTCAAAAAAGACAAAGATGGTCACTTTATATTGGTCAAGGGAAAAATACAACAAGAAGGTGTTTCAATTCTAAATATTTAGGCACCCAGTTTAAATGCTCCCAGATTCTTGAAACAGACCTTATTGAGTCTGAGCAATATGATATACTATACTACCATAATATCAGAGGACTTCAACACTCCTCTTACAGAGCTAGACAGATTCTCCAAACAGAAATTACACAAAGATATAAAGGGACATAAATGAGACCCTAGAACAACTGTGCTTAACAGACACATATAGAACACTCCATCCCAAAGATAAAGAATATACATTCTTTTCATTGCCTCATGGAACATTCTCCAAAATCGATCATATCCTACGACACAAAACAAACCTGAAAAGAATCAACAGAATTGAAATTTTACCTTGTATTTTCTCAGATCACAAGGCACTAAAGGTGGAACTCAACTCCAACAAAAACGTTCAACCCCACACAAAGAAATGGAAATTAAACAACCTTCTGTTGAATGACAGTTGGGTGCAGGAAGAAATAAAATAGGAAACCTTTAACTTCCTTGAGCATAACAACAATGTAGACAGAAGCTACCAAAACCTGTAGGATACTGCAAAAGCAGTTTTTGAAAAGAAAATTTATCGCTTTAGATGCCTACATTTGAAAAACAGAAAGAGAGCGCATCAACAAACTCACAAGCCTCTTATGGAATTGGAAAAAGAAGAACAATCTAAGCCTAAACCCAGCAGAAAAAAAGAAATATCCAAAATTAAACCAGAGATCAATGAAATTGAAAACAGAAGAATCATTCAGAAAATTAATGAAACAAGGAGTTGGTTTTTTGAAAAAAATAAATAAAATAGATAAACCTTTGGCCAGACTAACTAGAAATAGAAAAGTAAAATCTCTAGTAACCTCAATCAGAAATGATAAAGGGGAAATTACAACTGACGCCACAGAGATACAAGAGATCATCTCTGAATACTACCAGAAACTCTATGCCCAGAAATTTGACGTGAAGGAAATGGATCAGTATTTGGAATCACACCCTCGCCCTAGACTTAGCCAGGAAGAAATAGAGCTCCTGAACAGACCAATTTCAAGCACTGAGATTACAGAAACAATAAAAAATCTTCCAACAAAAAAAATGCCCTGGTCCAGATGGCTTCATGCCAGAATTCTATCAAACCTTCAAGGAAGAGCTTATTTCCATACTGCAAAATTATTCCAAACAATTGAGGAGGAAGGAATCTTCCCCAACACGTTCTACAAAGCAAACATCACCCTGATACCAAAACCAGGAAAAGACCTAACTAAAAAGGAGAATTTCAGACCAATTTCACTCATGAATATAGATGCAAAAATTCTCAACAAAATCCTAGCCAATAGATTACAGCGTATCATTAAAAAGTCATACATCATGATCAAGTAGGTTTCATCCCAGGGATGCAAGGCTGGTTTAACATACGCAAGTCCATAAACGTTATCACCATATTAACAGAAGCAAAAGCAAAGATCATATGATCCTCTCAATAGATGCAGAAAAAGCATTCGATAAAATCCAGCATCCTTTTCTAATTAGGCATACGTGGCACATTTCTGAAACTGATCGAAGCTATCTATGACAAACCCACAGCTAATATTTTACTGAATGGAGTAAAACTGAAAACTTTTCCTCTTAGAACTGGAACCAGACAAGGTTGTCCTCTGTCACCATTAGTATTCAATGTAGTGCTGGAAGTGCTAGCCAATACAATTATGCAAGACAAGGAAATAAAGGGCATCCAAATGGAAACAGAGGAGGTCAAACTCTCCCTCTTTGCTGAC